>JAHKKF010487458.1:287-42709 GCA_019740295.1 Labeo calbasu | reverse complement strand
CACTTTTACCCTTTCCTTCATCATTTTGTAATTTTTTGTTCATCCTCTCATACTTTCATACTTTCATTTTTTCCCTGCAACTTCTTTTTCTCTTTCTTTCTTTCTTTCTTTCTTTCTTTCTTTCTTTCTTTCTTTCTTTCTTTCTTTCTTTCCATTATCGCTAGATAACTCAATTAAACATTTATTTATATATATATACATATACTGTATATATATATATGAAGAGTTCAATGCAAAACCCCCTAAAAGCCATCTTGGCCAAAAATGAGATAACGATACTGAGTAAATGCTCTCGACACATATTATACGTCCATCAAATACTTTTACTTCAAATTTGCTAAAATCCCAGCCTCAGCCCAATCAGAAGTACCGGTACTTACATAGAAACCTTTACATCAGAGCATGAAAAAAATGATATTTTAAAAGAAAGATGTCAGATGGATTTAGAGGCTTTTGCATCTGAACTCTTCATATATGTATGTATATATATATATATATATATATATATATATATATATATATATATACATTTTGTTTGTTTGTTTTTGGGTCCATGTGATAAGAACTTAACATTTATTTGTATTAGGTGTTCACCTGTGATAATTCACTGATTATCTCAAGGGCTGGATGATTCACATGCTCAAATTGATTCATTGTGCTACAATATCATTAAAAGTCAGCTGTCAGGACAGATGGTGCATGTCAATCAAAGCAGTCTCATTAATATTCATAAAAACAGCTGCCTGCCATCCAAATGAGACTAAAGTTAGAGACATTACTATTAACCTCACCTCTCCGCCGAATGCTTTTAACAAAGTTAAAGCCCATGCTTTGCATTGAAGAACACATTCTTATATCAAGATTAGGCAAATTATACAGCATTGACAAATCTCTTCCCTTTGTAGTGGTGCAGCAGCCTTGCATTAATTCGGCCTCCCAGTGTGCGCTTATACAGCAGGGAAGCAAGGCCCACCCTCCAGTAGCATTTTCCTTTGCAGGGACAGCCGCAGTCTGTTTAATGTTTCACCAAGCTGTCTTCAATCTGCACACTGCACATCCACAGGTGCTATTTGGTTCTTTCTTTTTAGTTCTTTTTTTTTTTGCTTAAAATATGGTCATTTCATTCCAACGTCTAAACAATTTTGTTGTTTTAACTATACTTTTCAGACTCTACTTATGTGTACTTATCCTCCATGGATATGAAAAAACTAGTGAGCCATTAGTACTCAAGTGTTTGAAAGCATTACATAGGTGGGCAAAGACAGCAGAGAATTATAAATTCATGGTTCAATATAGTTGGCTTTTCCCCTCATTTTCTGTATGTGTTATGACATCTTTTCTTATTATACATAAACACAATATATAAGTGGTATGGCTGCCCCAGTTGAGTGAAGCAGGTGGAAGCATTTGGAGATGGAAGAGAAGGCAATAATAAAAAGCTGTTTGGCATAAGGAGCGTCTTATTAAAAGTGAGGGATTTTGAAGGTGAAAAGCACCTTCTGCAGTTGTTCAGAGGATAGCGAAGGTACGAAAGTGAGTTTGACAGCTGATGCTCATGGCACTCTTCAGAGACTGGTTTTTCGTGTTGAGGTCAAAGCAGAGGATTTCAGTATTCAGGGTAGCATCGGTGAGACCTTGGGATGTAGATGTTGACAGGATAAACCCAAACCCTACTCTCATAGACATTCATGATTGGATAATTCATTTATGATGAGCTCGCAGTGTACTTAAGCACTGTGGGTGAAGCATCTTAATTTGTATGAATCCACTCTCAAGAAGTAATATGCTTATTTAGAAGGATAAGTGGATAGTTCAAGGCCTGGATTGTGTTTGGTCAATACATTAACCTAGTCTTACTAAAATCTACAGTTTAGTAGGTTAATCGCTATGTGAAACACTGTTTGCCTAGTTACTATATCATCATGCAGCACCCAAATTTTAACCTTTGTTAACCGTTCTAATACACATTCAGATTGGTAAATTTGGTTTGGCAGTACATGTACATTTCTTTGGATGAAAAATATTAATAACACTAAATGTTAAAAAAAAAAAAATTCTACTGGAATAGTAACACAGTGAATTAAAGGAGAAGTCCACTTCCAGATCAACAATTTACAGATAATGTACTCACTCCCTTGTCATCCAAGATGTTCATGTCTTTCTTTCTTCAGTCGTAAAGAAATTATGTTTTTTGAGGAGAACATTCCATGATTTTTCTCCATACAATGGACAGATATGGTGCCACGACTTTGAACTTCCAAAATGCAGTTTAAATGTGGCTTCAAGCGATCCCAAATGCGGTTGTAAATGATCCCAGCCATGGAAGAAGGGTCTTATCGAGCGAATCGACTGGTTATTTTAATAAAAATAACATAGTTTATAAACTTTACTACAGTTTACATCATACATCATGGATGACAAGGGGGTGAGTACATTATCTGTAAATTGTTGTTCTGGAAGTGGACTTCTTTAATTCAATTCACAATGAATTTGCTATATCAGAGACGTTTCCTCCGAAGAGGCAAGGGAGGCAGTGCCTCCTCAAAATATTCATAATGCAATTCACCAATGTTACAAAATATAACATTAAAAAGTGTATAAATCAATTGTTTTTTTTGTTTTTTTTTTTAAAAACATTGTCCAATATTGGCACCAGCAGGTAAAGTTACAGCGGGAGTCTGCATCCCTCTCGCCTCCCCTGAGTCCATTGAGTTTTAACAGACCCCCTAGAGCGTGTTGATTTTTGTGGGGGGTAATTGAGAATGAATGGGGGAAAGTCACATGAGAGGAGGCAATTGCCTTCTTCACGATTGGATATGACTGGTTATGTTCGGCTGAGATTGGTTTATGTGATAAATTCCGCCTCTTGTGTTTGTGTGCGTTCTGTGTTCGCGAAACAGTCTGAATGAACAATATAATGGTGTTAATGGGAAAACTAATTTAGAAAAGGAAGTAAACAACTCACACACTTAGATATAACCACTTTGTTACATTAAAATATGACTTAAAATGTCCTGGAAACATAATCTGTGGGAGTTTTTAGTGAGTAATCAGCTTGGTGAAATTTAAAGTAAATCTGTGTGTCTGTGACCAATATTTACCAAGCTTTGATGACTAATCATCCAAAAAATTCAAAAATTTGGACAACAAAACCAGTCATAAGTAGCACGGGTATTTTTGTAGCAGTAGCCAAAAATACATTGTATGGGTCTAAATCATCTATTTGTCTTTTGTGCCAAAAATCATTAGTATATTAAGTAAAGATCATGTTCCATGAAGATATTTTGTAAATTTCCTACCGTAAATATATCAAAACTGAAAAAAATGCATTGCTAAGAACTTAATTTGGACAACTTTAAAGGCAATTTTCTCAATAGTTTGATGTTTTTGTACCCCCAGATTCCAGATATTCAAATAGTTGTATCTCGGCCAAATATTGTTATATCCTAACAAACCATACATCAATGGAAAGTGTATGTATTCAGCTTTCAGATTCAGTTTAAAAAATTTACCCTTATGACTGGTTTTGTGGTCCAGGGTCACAAATAATTAAGAAGTTAACTATTAAAAAGAATAGCAGAACATAATGATTTCGTTAACCCTCGGATCCCATGAGATTAATCAGTTATTTTATTAAATTTATATTTTAGAAAGGGGGTCCTTGGTAAAGGAGATCATCATATTTCAGGGATTTTGGTTCAAAAATCCGAAATCATCTGTATTTCTCCCCCAGAACATGAGTTCTGAAAGAGTGCCTCATGCCTCCATCTTGTATATTCATCGTTCACACTTTCACTGAATGTGCCACAGTTCATGAATACCAGAGTGTTAAACCTCAAGTCACGACAGCACCGATGAAGATCGCATTAATGTCACCAAGACAACAGAGCATAGAATGTCTTGATCTTCAAAGGAGAAAGACCATGATACAGTAGGTTTCGCATTAGTATGCTGGAGCTCGTCCATTTCCTATAGAAAGGCTATAAGTAATTTCTGTGAGGTCTATGAATTTTCCATGTCTTTTTAACAAGGTTTCATCCTCCGTAATTGGCAGTAACCTTAAAGATGTCTTTTTACATCTCTGCTAATTATATCCTTTTCGTGTCCAAAGTATTAAAATTGAGTTAAATGCTACGTGTTTCATTTTGCCTAGCAGCTAGGACACGTGACTTCTTTCTGTCGGGAGCTGCATGTTTAGTGAACATAAATCTGCTGGTCTTTGGGTGGCTGAGGCTCCAGTGGCTCTGGAGGATGTGACTTTGCAGTGTGAAGCACGGTGCGATGGGCCAATGGTGTTTAAGGAAATGAGCTTGTGGTTGGCGCTGAGTCCTCATAAATCAAAGAGGGAGTGAATAATTGGGCTGTGGATTGAAACCTGAGTGGCCATCGCCACAGGTATACTGCGACATTGGGCTGGCAACTGCCATATATCACACACACACATAGACGTAGAAGCAGGCACCAGAAATGACACAGGATTGTGTGTGTATGACATTTTTCCCTTTAATTTCATGCAGTTGTATCTTGTATAAGTTGAACTTGTTGGAAATTTTGTGTGGCATTTACAGCTTACAAATCAGTGCAAAAACTGTCTTTAATTAGTTATCGGAAACATGGCTATGCGTCATGGTACTTGTAAACCCGTGACAAAGACTGACACGGAAGGTAACACATTGTAAATAAACCTGTTATTTTTGTTTTCTTTGCTCATGAAAAGTATTCTGGTAGATTCATAACATTAAGGTTGAACCACTGATGTCACATGGACAATTTTTGATGTCACATTGACAATTTGGACAAAGGTCTTACGGGTTTGTAATGATATGGGGGTGAGTAATTGAAGAAGAAGTCCACCTCCAGAACAACAATTTACAGATAATGTACTCATCCCCTTGTCATCCAAGATGTTCATGTCTTTCTTTCTTCAGTCGTAAAAAGAAATTATGTTTTTTGAGGAAAAAATTTTCATTTTTGTCCATATAATGGACTGCTATGGTGCCCCGAGTTTGAACTTCCAAAATGCAGTTTAAATGTGGCTTTCAAACGATCCCAAATGTGGTTGTAAATGGTCCCAGCCGAGGAAGAAGGGTCTTATCTAGCGAAACGATTGGTTATTTTCATAAAAATAATACAATATATATACTTTTTAATTTCAAACGCTCATCTTGTCTTGCTCTTCCCTGTCATTTTTCCAGTTCAAGACAGTTAGGGTATGTCAAAAAACTCCCATCTCATGTTCTCCCTCAAATTCACAATTGTCATGTATAGCTGTTTTATCTTTTTTGTTAAAGGTGTTTGCATGTTCACTTTGCAAAGATGGGTCGGAACTTCTGCAGCGACGTAGGATGATTTTGAAATGATTTTTGTTGAGGGAGAAACTACGACTGGACCAAGACGAGCGTTTGACATTAAAAAGTATATAAATTGTATTATTTTTACGAAAATAACCGATCGTTTCGCTAGATAAGATCCTTCTTCATCGGCATTTGGGATCGTTTGAAGCCACATTTAAACTGGAAGTTCAAAATCGGTGCATCATAGCAGTCCATTATATTAAGAAAAATATAATTATATAAATAATTATATAAATAAAAAACATAATTTCTTTACGACTGAAAAGAAGAAAGACATGAACATCTTGGATGACAAGGGGGTGAGTACACTATCTGTAAATTGTTGTTCTGGAAGTGGACTTCTCCTTTAATGACAGAATTTTCATTTTTAGGTGAACTAGCCCTTTAATCAGTGCATTCCAATTGAGCAAGTTTTGTCCAGTGAACATTTTTTTGTCCGGTGTCTGCCAAATTTTGTGAACGCTGCATGGGGACTTTGTGAATTGGAACATGGCTAAATAGAGCTTCAGTTCTTCTTAAAAGCATGCTGAGCAGAAATGGGCACGACCTTCTCTTCCTCATCTCTCTGCGGGCAGTTGCCAGGATAAGTGTTTTTGCTTGATGAGCCATTTAGAAAAAAAGAAGAGGGAAAAATGTGATAAGGTACTGATTTGGCTCTCTGCAATCTTCTGTCAGTGCCACCACAGGGGGAGAAATGAGCAGAGGTCATTTCTTCTCATCTAATAAGCTGCCTGACTGCTGTTTGAAAGCGAGGTGGGTTCGCGATGGCACGGGGTTGAGGTAGTTAGAAATTCAGATTAAACAACACTCCTTTAAACGTATTTTTCATGCTTTGTTTCTCTGACCTTGAGTGTTTTTTCTGTCGCTCTGTGTTTTTAAAGTAGGACTTATTTCTTCTCTTCTCTGTGCTCTCATCTTCTGGACCCCTTTGAAGTCCTGTGGGAGAAGACTTGAGCACACCTGTCTCTCCTCTGTCCTTACCTTCTGAAATCTTCACATGAATAATAAATGCTGCATTTCGCACATATGCTTGCCTCCTCAAGGGAACGCTTCTTTGTCATCCTCTGCCTTTCTTGTGGCCTCTGACTCTGGCAGATCTTGGGTTTCAGATTGGCTTCACCTTTGAGTTATTCATATACTGTACATCGCAAGGCTTGATCCACAGCGTATTTGCAATTTCTTTTTTATGTGCTTCTATTCACTGCTGGGGTGAAAAGTTTGGGCACGGAACTTCAGGACCAAAACTTTTTCTTTATAAATTTCTTCATAAAAACATTCACTGTTATGTCATATTGATGCAGGTCGGAATATTTACACAAAGTTGGTGCTTATGATTATAGCCCGGGTGTTGTTACGAACACCTGTCTCACTGGTCTCAGGCCAATTGGTGGACTGCATTACCACTACATCATTCATTGAGATTGTAGTTGTGTCTTTACACCTTGCCAATTTAAACCTTTCTTCTTCTTCTTCTTCTTCTTCTATTTCTTTATTTTTCTTTTTTGGCGTGTGTATGTGTTGAACAATGTGTACAATAAAAAAAATCTGCTGTTTTAAGCCTTTTCTTTTTTTAGGTGGGTTGTTTATCTGGCAAATATAAATGTGACCGTGGACCACAAAATCAGTCTTAAGTAGCACGGGTATCTTTTATGCCAAAAATCATTGGGATATTAAGTTAAGATCATGTTCCATGAAGATATTTTTTACATTTCCTACCATAAATATATCCAAACTTAATTTTTGATTAGTAATATGCATTACAAAGGACTTCATTTGGACAGCTTTAAAGGCAATTTTCTCAGTATTTTGATTTTTTTGCACCCTCAAATTCCAGATTTTCAAATAATTGTATTTTGGCCAAATATTGTCCTATCTTAACAAACCATACATCAATTGAAAGCTTGACCCGGAAAATTGACCCTTATGACTGACTTCTTGAAATGATGTCTTGAAAGTATCGGTAATAATGGGCTGATTATGAACTAATCAGTAAATTCATCATTTGCCATAGTTTCATAATATGCTGTATTCTCATTCCCAGCGGTATTCTCATTCCCAGAAATAAAATAAAATAAAATAAAATAAAATAAAATAAAATAAAATAAAATAAAATAAAATAAAATAATTAAAATATTATAGTACTGCATATCTGTCAGCTTAATATTTGTATTATGTGGCGCATATAAACGACTTAGATGATGACTATTATGATTATTATTGCTTATTACGAGCAACTTAAAACAAATATTTGACAATATTATAACAATAATGATGCAACAGAGAAGAAAACCTAATCCTCTCAATCCTTCAAATATTTTATTTAAGATACAGAGGATTTTACAACACACAGTGACAACTGTTAAAAACCTGGATACTTTTTTTTTTTTTAATGGACTAAAAGATCTTTCATAGACTGCGTGTCAGACATTGCCGATTAAGTCTGGGTCTTATTTTCACCCACAAAAATGGAGGGCACGGAGACCATGATTAGGTTCAATGTCTGAAGTAATCATATTCCAAATATAATAGAGATGAAGATGAATGTGCTCCTTGTTTTCATGAAGTTCATCACAGAGAAAGAGAAGAGGAGGTACAATGAAAAGGCTGAATGACATTTCAGTGTGTGAATGTCAAACTGGATGAAATGACTAGGGATGGGAATTGTAAGGAGTGAAATTATTCTGATTCCAATTCCCTGAATGATTCTACCTGCTTCTTAATGATTTCATTAATGACTCTTTTAATACTTTTGAGGAAACACCCCATGTAATGAAATGGTCTATAAGGCAGCGTTATTTTAATTGATGTTTTGGTTCTTCCAAGTACTGCGGTGCAGAAACAAATTGATGGCAATGGCCAATTTATATACAAGATTGGATGAAGCGTTGTGCTCCGTTTCTGCCACACGGTGGTGAAACTCCAAGAGAACACAACAGATGACAGGAAGTGTGTGTGAATGAATGCAGTAGAGTAAACAGCACCAACACAAACACACTGAAGAGCCTAAGGTGGCAGCATCAGCTGGAACATGCCACTTTACAGGCATCTTTATCTGAGGGGAGCCAAATGGTTTATCCCCGATCCCAGTATTGTCTGTTTTCCTTCTTCTCGACGTGACATTTTCTCATATTTTATTTCCCAGCTTGGAAAACACCAAATAACGCATCCCTTTTCGGTTACTGGACTTGTCTCAGTGTAACTTTCTGTTCTTCAGAGAACTTATTAATGAAAAGCCTATGGAAAAAGCTGTTTCATACAGCATTTTTAGGTAGTTAATGGCTTTCATTTACTTTAAAGGGGGAAAAGGGTTCAGCAGTTTATGTATACACTTGTAGTGAATTGATTTTACATTTATTCCTTTTGGACCCACTTTATATTAAGTGTCTTTAACTACTTTGTACTTGCATTTAAATTAATTATATGGTACAATGCACTTATTGTGTGCCTATATGTGTTTGCATTGTATTTTTATTTAAAAATACCTTCATGTAGGTTTTATTTATTTTATTTTTTTTATTTTTTTTTATTTTTTGACATAGTAGTTAAAATGCGTGATATAAAATGGGGCCTTTGCATATTATTAATTAATATGATTTTGGTATTTATAGAGAAGTACTTGAGCCTTTATGATGTGGCTGTGGTGGTTTGCAAGTTTCAAAAAGTTTGGGTATTACTTTTCTAAAACAGGCGTACATAACATGTCCAAGCCTTCCCATTGTCCCTAACCTGAGACGTGTAACTTTTCAATTAGAATGAAGCGTTCACACTCGTCTATCGGGAGGGCCTTCGCGTTTGAAGCCCTGCCATTTCAATCAACGAGACTGTTGTTGTTTTTGTTCAGCAGACGGGACATATCTGTCCGTTTGCCACATGTGTTTCATCACACTTCTAATTGGATCTGATTCTGTCTTCACCAGTTTCCCTGCAATTAATTCACGCAGCTCTCTCCAGGCCTTTTTCATAAAAGCGGAGAGAAAGGTGGGGATTAGAGAATGAGCGTGCATATTCATGAGGGCTCGCCCAAGATGTGTTGGATTGGATATGATATGAATATGAAGTAGGCTTCAACGGCTGAATGCTTCACAGATGACGATCACAGGGGCCTTTTATAAAGTTGTTTGGAGTTGTCTGCCTGATTAAATCTATCTATCTATAAATATCAGTGATGTCGGGTGGTGTTTTATATTATTATTATTATTAAATGTCACATTTTCTTGGATTAATAAACATTACTTGCACTATAAGGGGAAAAAATCTAATTTTTATATTTTTACAAACAATGTAATCAGTATTAGTTGAGGTCAACAGTTTACATACACCTTGCAGAATCTGCAAAATATTAATTATTTACCAAAATAAGAGGGTTCGTACAAAATGCATGTTAATTTTTGTTTAGTACCGACCTGAATAAGATATTTCATATAAAAGATGTTTACATATAGTCCACAAGAGAAAATAAATTGACCACGTTCGAAAGTTTACATACGCGTGATTCTTAATACTGCGTTGTTACCTGAATGATCCACAGCTCTGTTTTATTGTTTGGTGATAGTTGTTCATGAGTCCCGTGTTTGTCCTGATCAGTTAAACAGAAAAAGTTTCAAATGCTCACTGATGCTTCACAAGGAAAAACAATGCATTAAGAGCCAGGGGCATAAACTTTTGAACAAAATGAAAATGTGTGAATTTCTCTTTATTTTGCCTTAATATAATATATATTTTTTCTTTTAGTACTGTCCTTCAGAAGCTACAGAAGATACTTACATGTTTCCCAGAGGACAACAGAAGTTAAACTTCAAACAGTTTTTTAACTTCAAAAAGTTTTCACCCCCTGGCTCTTAATGCGTTTGTTTGTTTGTTTGTTTTTAAAGGGGTCCTATTATGTTTTTTCACTTGAATTTTAGTCAGTGTGTGGTGTCTTTTGGCATAAAAAAGATCTACAAAGTTACAAATCTTAAAGTCCACTCCAAAGTGAGATATTTAATTTTTAAAAAAACTATTTTCACGAACTACAACGAACGGCTTCTTTGAACAACAGCATTTGTTTTCCGCATGCTATGATATCACAACGCGGTCCTTTAGAATGTCATTAAATCACTCTATCACTTTAATCTAGCTTGCGCTAACTGCTTTGACAAGGGGTGTGGCTGTACTGAAACACTGTCTAAGCTGTTCGCCAATCGCAACGCACTGGGACAGCTAACCAATCATAACACATTTAGTTTTTCGGAAGGCGGGCCTTCATTAAACCCAGAACTAATTGAGCCATTTGTGCCAGGCTGGGGAGAAAGGTATTGTAATAATGTAAATTATGTGAAAAATAATGTGTTTTTCAATCCACCAAGCACGAAAGCATGTTCTAGTACACCCCCAAGACAAAACCAAGACTTTGTAAAAGAGCATAATAGGACCCCTTTAAATAAAATACATTGACAAACTGTGTATAATGAGACCAGATATTTTTAATGAAGTCAAAAGGGTCATTTTGGTTTTAATGTTGTGTCTTGGTTAGAGCCAGTCTAGGATTTTACTAATTCTTTATAATTATTTGCACGGGGCTCATATTTTCTTTTGTGCTCCTTCCCATTCAGAGCTTGTAGCGCTTTTTGTAGCATCCTAAACAGCTTTCAGTGGTGTGTGTGTGAGTGCGTGTGTGCGTGTCATGAGACAGTCAGTGGACTCTGCAGTTAAACACCCTGATGCCTGCTGCAGAGTGGAGAGGAGATGGACTAATGCAACGCTAGCACCATCGATTATGACACGGAAGAGCTCTCTGGGGTAGCAATGGTCAGGCTATTTGTTTGACAGGAGAAGACTGCAGGGAAGTCAATTACAGCGAGTGTTCGCCTGCTCGGAAAGTCCAGGCAGCTGCTAGAACTGATCTGTGAGGGAGCGGGGGGAACGTCCACCTCGCTCTGACCTCTTGACCTCCCACAGCCCCAGCAGTGGGCCACTGACTGTCAGAGTCAGCGAGAGGGCGCGCTCCATACATTCCGGGTCAAACCCCGGGTCAAGATGAGGATAGATCTGTCTTTAAAGAAACATGTGCCCTTTCAGCTCATTGAAGGTGTATATTCGTCATAATACATAAGAGTTTAATTTCATTTTCAGTGTGTTCCACTTTAAGATCTCTTGAGCGCACAAATGTAGCCTTGACCCTGTTTCGGTCTGCTGTTGCCAAAAAATCACTGCGGCGTCTAGTGCGCTTGGTGACTTATGCTTTTAGAAAAGAAATGTCACCCAAAGCCCTAACGACATGTTTCTTGAAAGCACAATCTATGATTTTTGCATAATCATTATCATTTTAGAAGCGGTTTGTTTAAAGGTTATTGAGAGAAAAGTTATGTCCCATAAGCTCGAGTGCAGAGAACAAAATAATAGGTCATCAGAGAGAATATTACAAGGTATTTTGCAGATTTTAAATTAGGCTTGTGTCTCTCAGTGGTCGTGCCTTACATACAATCTGTGCAGTCTGTTATTTTAGTATTGTTGATATAATGTTATATTTTTGCCTGTATTATATATATAATATACCATTACTTTATTTCTGAATAATTATTTTTGTTAAATTAAAAGAAAATGTGAAATTAAGGCTTGACAACTAGCTGATTTTTTTTCTTAAATTTCAAATAATGAAGATTATTTATGGTTTTAGTCATAATTTCAGTTGTAGTTCACAATAATAAACCAATAATAAAGTATTTTTAATGTAGAATTATTAAACTAATTTTAAATAAAATCAGTTGGAATGTGGCAATTGTGTGATTACTAATGAATACTGATTACTTACTTTTTTTAATTAACTTTTTTTTAAATTAACAAATAAAAATTACCTGTACAAAAATATAATAATAATAATAATAATAATAATAATAAAATGTCTGCAAGAAAATGAACCGCACCTATTAAAGTAAACTACAATATAAACATTATAAGCACCATTTAAACTAAAATACAATATAAACTCGTTGATAATAATAAGGATAATCTACAATAAATTGTATGTTTTGTGTTGACGTTTGTATTTTAACCCTTTTTGATAGCCCATATTGATACAGTCACTGGTTTCATAGCGTAAAGTTTAAACACTGTTTAAAAAAATTCTTTAACCAGGTTTTTTTTTTTTTTTGATTATCAGAATGTTTGAAATAATCACTAGTTTTTAGAGCTGCAAGCAACAAAGGATTGCCACCATCCGACTGCCTTTGTTCGATCTGTTCTGCTTTGAGGCTTCTGCTTTTTCTCAAAGCTGTCATTTATGTTTATTTATTTATTTGTTGCTCTGCGGCAAAGCAAAATTGAGCTGTTAAAATATAATGATTATAGCCCAAAAATTGGATTGGCATATTTTTTTCTCCCCAGTTATGCCCATTTCTTTTGTATCTCTTCTTTTTGTGCATTTATCCATCATTCCTGCAAGCAATAAAACAATGTTGTTTGTATCTGTGCATCGGTCTGAGGCTGTATTTATTGGTTTTCTCAGGCTGCTGGTAGTGAGTGTGTAAGCACCTCAGTGTGAGGGTCAATAGCTAAACGGAAAGAGTGGAAGTTGAGCTGTTTTCGGCTGTTTGGTTTTGAATTAAAAGCATTTTCTCTATGTGTGTCCAATTTTCACAGCCTGCATCTGTACTTTCACTCTTCAGTTCCTAATCAATGACTGTGCTCTCAATGTGTACTTGTGTGCTTGCTGTCCAATTGGAGGTTTGACCCTAGCCTCCTTATGTTGCTATCTTGGTTGATTCACATTTTAAAGGCATTTTCATGCTTTCTTTATGTTTTTGTCGAGCACATGTGCATACGCTTGACTGGTAAACAGTGTTATACTAGTATTATTTGTATAATTGTATACATTTTTTAAATTATATAGTGTTTTTATTCATATTTTGAATTTATATTTTGATATGCAGTGTATACACACACACACAAATATAGCGCTGAATTTTCATCAACATTACTCCAGTCTTCAGTATCACGTGATCCTTCAGAAATTAATTAATTAATTAATTAATGTTTTTAGGGTTTTTTTGCCACCTGTGATTTTTCTTTGACTCTTTGATGAATAAAAAAGTTTAAAAGAACAGCATTTATTCACAACAGAAAGTCTTCACTATCAATTTTTATCCATTTAACACATCCTTGCTGAACAAAGTGTTAAATTCTTAAAAAATAATAACATAAGAAAGAAAGAAAGAAAGAAAGAAAGAAAGAAAGAAAGAAAGAAAGAAAGAAAGAAAGAAAGAAATTGGAGGAATAGGAAAATGAAAAGGTGAAATGTTGAAAGAATGAACGCAAAATGACAAAATGATGAAGCAAGGGTACAAGTGGACATATAAAGAAGGAAAGAAAGAAAGAAAGAAAGAAAGAAAGAAAGAAAGAAAGAAAGAAAGCAGCAAAACTGTTTCCGTTATTGATAATTTCTGAAGGATCATGTGATGCTGAAAACCAATGATGCTAAAAATGTAGCATTACTTCACAGGAATAAATTATATTTAAAAGTATATCAAAATAGAAGACTGTTATTTTGAATTCCATTTTTTTTTTCTGTATTTTTGAACAAATAGACACCTTGATTAGCCTAAGAAATTTCTTTAAAAAACATTCAAATCTTACTAATCCCAAACTTTTGAATGGCAGTGCGTAAATATAGAAAATGTTCATTTTGTTGTAAACCACCTCTTTAAAACTAGCCGTAAATGAAAACTTGTGATTTTGGACTTTAACAACCTAATTTAGCTAGTCAAATTTAGCTAAATTTAGTCCTTAAGTATAGCTAACTACACACTTGCATCGTCTAACATCACAGGAGTGTGTAAGGGAGGCAACAAAGACGTAAAAATGCACACACTCGGGAAGAAATGAACCTATTACTAACGTATTTAAATTAATTGATTTAATCTCCACAAATGCGCATTAAGTTCTTAATGTCATCGCTAATTATCACACTGTTTATATGCCCAGGGGCTTCTGGAGGAGAGAGAGAATTTGCCACAGATGTTGCAGAAGTCCTTCCTCATTGTGTTTGTCACTTCTCAGGTGAGACGCTTCCCTCTCCAGATCTGGGGATCACGCGTTTTACCAATGGGCCGCAGGCAGAGGCTCCGTTATTGGAAAATAAGCCCGCCATATTAAAATCTAACCCGTCCCTGTCATTTTCAGTACAAGGCTACACGATACACTCGCCTCCAGTAATATCCAATTTAAATGCTTGCAGGTGGCACGGCAAATGGCCGCCTATTTCCTTTCACTTATTTGTTGCCCACAGAGGCCACTATTTTCATAGCCCGAACATGTTCTGAGGACCGGAGAGATATTGAGAGTCTGCTTCTCTCTTTTGTCATAACAGAGTTGTGAAATGTGGGGCAGATGTAATTATCAGCGCTTGCTGGATTAACGGGCCACCTGTGAAGGGGTTCGGACATCAATGGAGGGCATTATGTCTGAAGAGCTCTTTGTATGTGTGAATGAGCCGGGGACAGGGCCACATCGATACAATCCGCGTAACGTGGTGGGACGCCACCCCTCAAAAGGTTTCGCTTGCTTTATCTCTTGTCTACATCGTTGCGCACTTATGGATTGAAGTGCCGCTGTAAATTCAACCAGAGGTCACCAGCGTGCCTGTCACAGCCCAGCTGCTCTCCTCCTTCCTTTTTTATCCATCTTCCACCATTCTTTTTCTTTCCGTCTATCTCTCCACGTCTCAGAGTTGATGGATCGCCGTAGCTATTGGCTCCCAGGCAACCTTGGAAGTATAAGCTGTTCTGTTTCAATATAAGTTCTGACTTTGCTTCACCTTTGGGAATTGAACATGAGAGAATTAAGATGCGCTCGAATCCGAACACCATGTTCGGAACGGAAATGCCATGTATGAATACAAGATGAGAGGAAAAAATATATTTCAGTGCTTTCTCTCGCTATTAAATCATTGGGTAATTATACAGTATACAAATTGCGGGTATCAGGAAGCCCCTCTTAATATGTGGGGCATTGCATTTGCGCTTGTTTTTTACTCTCGCTTTCGAGATTCACGATATTCAGTGTATATGGAGCAGCAGTACTTACCATACATTATACAAGACTAGATGTTTTTCAGTGGTACTCAGGATCTGCAAATCAAGTCATCTCTCCTTATTCTTTTTATGTGGTAAGTGAAATTTTATACTGTAATGTAACAGGCTACCACTAGGTAGCTGCTAACCATGTCGCTTTAGTGGCTTTGCAAAACGCGTTATTTGTTTTCCATGCCTTTTCGAATATGGATTGACTATTCGGGCACATCCCTATGAGGGAATAAAGCTTTTTTTGTGTATGTTTACATGCACGACCCCTGGATCAAACTTTATCTGAAGTGCTGCTGTTTTATGCTGATGTTCAGGAACTATTATTTAGTACTTTTCTGAGGTAGCCTATAATTCAATAAACCGGTTTGTGCTGCATCATCTGTTATTCATATTTTGGCTGTCACTCTTAAAGGAATATTCTGGATTCAATACAAGTTAAGCTTAATTGACAGGATTTGTGGCATAATGTTGATTTGAAACTAAATAAGTTTGACTTGTCCCTGCTTTTCTTTAAAAATACACAAATAAAAAAGAAAAATAAGATAAACCCTAGAATGAGGCATTAACAATGGACATTAATGGAATTTTTGGAGGATTTAAAAGCAGAATTGTGAAGCGCAAGCTTTTATAAAAGTACTTAAATTACGTCTTCTTTTGATTATTATGTATTATTTGAGCTGTAAAGCTGTTCAAATCTCTTGTTTTGCAGTCATTTTGTGGCTTGACAGTTGAGTATTGAGTATTCACTTGCACTGTAAGCTAGAATTTAGCTTTTTTAAAGAAAATGAGAGTCTAAATAAATCATCGTTATGCCAAAAATGCTGTTGACTTACCATTTACTGAACCAGAAATATTCCTTAAAGGCACAATATGTAAGATTTATTGATTAAAATATCCAAAACCTACTAGAACAGTGTTATATTTTTATGTCTATATATATATATATATATCTGGTATGATAAAGCACTACCTTTTCCTACATACGCATGACCAGGAAAAGTGGACGCAGTCGACTGTGGCATAATAAAAGCTCTGCTGCTTTCGAGTCGTCTATCGCGCTTGTCCTTTATTAGAAGTCGCTCCAGCGTCCTCGTTCAGCTTCCACGAATTTCAGCCCAACCCTGCTTCATACTACAATGACCTTAATAAGTCTTTAATACATTAGCTTATCCATAGACATGATTTCTGCCCGAGTCCCAACTTGCATCGAAAGTAGGAATGAAGACAACAGCTCCAATGATTCCACACTCAATCACGGCATCATCAAACTACACCTTTTTTCTTTGTTTGTTTCGAATATGTGCCCTCTAGTGGCGAAAACTTACACATTGTGCCTTCAAACTTGATGTAAAGAGCAAAAATGACAGATTTTAGATCACAAAACTTTGGTAAGAGTGTGCTAGCTGAGGGAATGCTAACAGGTAGCTTCTGCTATTAGCCTATAAATGTGACAACTCCTGAATGGGACTGGATATTACATAGCAAGCTTTCTGGTGTATGTAATTTAGTACATACATTTAATTTAGTAATTTACTCTGATACTGTTCATAGCTCCAAATTACACTGAGGCACTCATGGCTGGCAAAGTTTTTGAGCACTTACCTTTGGGAACTGCACTCTGGGTTAAAAACAACCCATCTTGGGTTATTTGGCGACCCAGCGCTGAGTAAATATTGGACAGAACACATGCTGAGTTATTTTGATCCAGCTGGTTGGGTTAAATGTTTTGACCCAACATGCTGGGTTGTTTTATTTAAGTCAACTATTGTTTAAAAATGACTATATTGCTGGCTTAAAATAGGCTGGAAATTAAAAATCATACCAAGGATTATTTGAGGCAACAGCAATAATTACAAGATAAACATTTATTAATAAGCAAGAACACCCATGGACAAAAATATAAGAAAAATTGAATTTATTTGAGTGAATACAGTGTAACTTACAATATTACATACATTTACACTCTTTTAACAAGCATTATAGAAATAAAAACATGTAACGTTTAAAAGAAGCTTTTTAATTTAAGTGTATTCAGCGGTTCTCTCTAATCCCTTTTCACTGAAATAGTGCTAATTCTCATGTCGGGGTGTCACCAAAATCTGAGCCGGTGATGGGCTGCTGTTTGCTGAGGGACCTGCGAATCTCAGACCACCGCTTCGCGCTTCACTCGTAGCTGAAAGATGCCTTGACTGACTCCATAACCTGCCCATAAACAAACAGTATTGAGGTTAGAGAACATATTTCAACATCAAATTAAATTAATTTCAGTATTATATCGAATTAAGCCATTTTATGTTATGCAAGGCAAAAGGTGTTTCCATCATGCGAAACGATCATCATCATCTCGTCCTTTTATGTTGCGTTGCGTGAAATAATATAATATAAAGCGCTGGGTTGTTTCGTTCTGAGGGAGGGGAGGAGTGTATATTTTCAGCTGTCAGTGAGATTGACCTAGCCACTAACCCAACGGCTGGGTTACACAAAAACTACCCCTTAGGCTAGTTTTTAGAGTGTAAAAATGAGGGAATAAAAGTGTTTTTTTGTTTGTTTTTTGTTTTTTGTTTTTTTTTTTGTATATGTTCAAATGTGTCAACCTTCATTCAAAGCGTCTTCGTTTACTGTTGAGGTTCAGGGACTTTTATTCAGTATTTTTCTGGAGTCTAATTTGATCAACCAATTCAAAATTGGCTTAACTTGATGCAAGTCCCCATGTTTTTTATGTCTCAACTCAGCAAGTGTTGTATCCCTGTCAAAGAGATCTAATTAAGTCCGGAGTACCGGCCTTGGTGGAGGTGCTGTTTAGGTTATTCAACTTTGTGGCGTCACATTGAGAAGAGGTATGGATGTCACAAGCGCAGGAAGCCTGTGAAAGATGAGCATGTTCTGCAGTCAAACCCTGCTGTTTTTCATCTTACTGTGAGCAGTCAGAGCTGCAGTATCCTCCTGAGCTGGAAGTCGGCCAATCAGGTGTGATGAACTGGGGTGAATGTCAAACAAAGCTTTTTGATAATAGAGAGTTCACAGAGATATCTCAGTATGGGTCCGGGCTGAGTCAGTGTTTTCATGCGCCACTCTGCAGTTTCCTGACTAGTTGTGTCTTCCAACTCTTACCGACCTAAATAATTGACAAAGGGTCAAGAATGAATCAAGAGTTAACAATTAGTTTTTCTGCTTCAACTTTCATGAGTCTGGATTGAGAGTCTCTTTACGGTTAGAAGGAGTGTCAGAACAGAGTAATTGTACAGCTGGGTCTGAAGGGCTTCATCTGATTCATCTAATCTGTTGTGGCCGAGCTAAACCAGATTGGGTTATACATCTTTTTTCTTTCAGGAAGTTCAGGAATGCATGCATCTGAGCACACATAGCGTTGCTCAAAAATACACTGGGAGCCACTTTTTTTTCTGCCAGTCTCAGTGAGCAAACATGTGTCAGTCCACAACAGCATGCAAAGCTTTAAGAAGAAAGAAAATATTAGCATCAAAAGCCCCTGGTGTCCAGACCTACGAGCGACAGCAGAAGGATTATAAGGCTGTCAGAACAAGATAGAAGAGTCTTGACAGGTTATTTCTTTGCCTTTAACACATTCAGGAAACATCTGAAACAGAGGAGAGACACTGGAGAGAAGAAAAAAGATAGATAGATAGAATTTAGCGTACAAGCTAACTGCTAGCGTATAGCATGGTACTGAATGACGCAAATTAGTGTGCAATCTTTTCTAGCATGTTTCATGTTATATTTACTCTGATATTGTTCATAACTTCAGACTGTCCTGAGGCGCTATGCTTCATCTTTGTTTATGGCAGCCGCCTCACGGTGGATGAAGTTTTTGAGCACTCACTTGATATCACTTGTCATGATTTATGGGTAAGAGTTTCATGATACGTTTTCAGTGGTCGCTTTTGGCTCTTGAGTGATCTGACATCAGTTATTCTGCTCTCAGGTCAGCCTCTCAAGCACTGTGCATGTTTTTTGATGTGAAGCTTGAACTCTGACAAGTCTTGCATATCCTCCTTGACCGTGACATCTTAGATGACCTGCGGCCCTTGCGAGGTGACCTGTGGAGTGAAACATCACTTTGCTCTTGATAAGCCCTGCATGATGTCAGTGTGAAGAGATGGAAAGGGCAGAGGGCATCGCATCTGCTCTCTCTTCATTCATGTAGGTCCATCAAGAAGGCCAGAGATGCACAAGCCCTTGACAGTCGTAAGAAATGTCTGTTTTCCCCATTCGTACACAGACGTTTACACATTTTCAGCTTCAAACAATTCACGGTACTTCACTGTACTTTGGAATGCTGCTGTCTCCACCAGACTTCGTAACTAGTGTAAACAAAGACTGCCTTGGACAACCAGTTTCACCGGACAGGTATACAGCAGTATGCTGTCTTCTAGTAGTGTACTTTATAGCATTGCGTTATGGTTGAACCACTAATGCCACATGGACTATTTTATCGATATCCTTACTAACTTTCTGAGTCTTGAACGTGGTAGCTGCGTTGTTGTCTATGCAGGGTCAGAAAGCTCTCAGATTTCGTAAAAAATACAATGACTGGTGCATTATCCAGTACATAGAGACTTATATCTAAATAAGTCAATTGTGCAGTTCAATTAGAGAAAGATTCAGTAAGGTAGACAGCATATCTTGCTATGTTTTGGAACAGGTACATAAAGTTCAGAAACTTTTAGGAGAACCTGTACACATTGTACACAGTCTCCTACTTTCTTCCTGTGTCTATCTCCATTATTCCCTCCCTCACTATCTCTGTGGGTCTTCTCATTTGAATGCTGCTGAGCTGTTGTCTGGATGATGCAGCAGCCATTGATCTGATCTCCTCGTCTCCTACAGCAGATCAAATATACAACACATACCTGCAGCGTCAGCAGCACCCAGAACCACAGCACACTGAAACACACTGACAGAGAGTGAAAGAGAGAGAGGGAAAGTGCTGGCTGTTTAGGGAAGCAATGAATGAACCAACAAAACAATATAAATAATTACTCCCACAGCAGATCAAAGACACGTGGCAGCGAGGAGGAACGCTACTGCATATAGTGCATTCTGGGAAATTTAATTCTGACTCATACCGTCGCTGTGTCCGAAATCCAAGGCAGCCGCTTTGCTGCCTCGCTGCCCAGTCAGTAAATAACTAAATAGGCATTTGTGTATGAAGGCACCTCCTAAGAGTTCAAAGGGGCTTCCAAGGCACCATAATGTCACATCTAGTTATCTATAACAAATTTCAGGAGAGAAAAAGCAGGCAAATATTTAATGAGTGCAATGCTTATTACTCTGTAGAAATGAGTCATAACTTGAAAAAAAAGAACCGCATACATTTTTTTTTTTTAATTTCAGGAAGCGAAGGGCACATTTATGAAGCGCAAAGGCATAGTAGCCTTATAAAAACTGTTGTTTTTATAGGCCAGGTTCACACAGCAGCAGAATACAGTTGTCAGTCCTTTATTTGAATGATTAATATGGTTGCATTCACTCAACTGAACACCCACCTGTAAATTTTCAGGACTCACAACCGTATTTTCCCTGCTGTGTAAATGAAAGCACGCTGGGTCTATTTGTCTATCATGTTACACAGTGTGAGAGAGGTACTCTGCACTGGACATACGCATCTAGCGTGTTACAGGTTTTCATGCGTGGTTTTGGTAACCTTCAAAGATGCAGATATGAGTTTTGTGTCATCTGAAGGTTTAGATCCAGTCACTGTTCTCCATCAAAGCTGCTCCAGACAGTTCTGTGCTCTATGTGTGACAAATGCTTCACTCTTTACTGAGGTATAAAAGCTGCCATCAGTTAATTAAGATTTGACAGATTAAATAATGCCTCGGTTAAACTTTTGTGTCAGATGTGATAAGATTTTGAAGATTTGGATGTCATCATCTTCAATATTTACTTTAGTCCATGTTACCATGGTTAAAGGTGATGGTCACAAAGATATTACAGGCTTGACTTCAGTAGTACATTCATACAGACAGCATTAAAGGGATAGTTCAACCAAAAATGAAAATTCTGTTATTAATTACTCACCCTCATGTTGTTCTAAACCCGTAAGGCTTTCCTTCATATTAGGTATTAAGATATTTTTGATGGAATCTGAGAGCTTTCTGACTCTGTATAGACAGCAACACAACTACCATGTTTAAAGCCTAGAAAGGTAGCACGATTATCGATAAAATAGTCTATGTGACATCAGTGGTTCAACCCTAACTTTATTATGCTACAGGAAAACAAAATTAAAAAAACACAAAGTACTTTATTCAATAATTTCTTCTCTTCCGTGTCAGTCTTCGACTGTCACGAATCCTGTCTGTGGTCTTTCGTCTGCTCGCCACCAGAGGTCGCCTTCCAATTATACTGACTCTCACACCACACAGACTGTTACACGTCACCCTGGACTACATTTCACATATTCCATTGCACTGATAACGCACTCACCTGCAGCCAATCCTACACACTATAAATACGAGACCCAAACTATCATTCAGGGCTGAGTATTGTTAGCGCATATTGCTTGTTAGCTGATAGCTACATTACGGAGGCAGTTTCCGGTCCTAGTTGAGTCGAGTCGAGTCTTGTTATTCCCCTGATTGCCTGTTACCCGTGTCTTGATTCTAGCCTGTCTTAGATTAACCCTTTGTCTTGCCATTTAGGACTCGGTTTGCCTCGGTTTGGACTTTAGCCTGTTTGTGGATTACCCGATTGTCTTGCTCCCTGGATTACGCTCACCGTTGTTTGACCCTCGTCTGTTTCTGGATTACTCTTTCATCTTGCCATGTTTAATATCTGTTTGCTAGTGTTTACCCAAGCCTGTTTTGACCATGTCTTATAATAAAGCATTGCATTTGGATCCACATCTCCTCGTCTCAGTTGCTCCATGACACAGAACGTCCATCTCTTGCGAGTCTTGCAACTTGCAAGTCGTCCTCTCTGTAAAAATCTTCAGACAAGTTTAAGAAGACATACAGCGTGTGTCTATTCTGCTTGTAAACAAGGCTCAGTGCATCAAGGTTCTATGTCAGTAGGCTGGCTTTTGGGTCAGCAGAATCACATGTATGCATTGTGGTACTCTCGTGAACGTGCGTTGTTGAATAAAGTCATTAGTAGAGTTGTCAAAAGGTACCGGGTTCGGTACTTTCGGTACTGAAATTTTAAAAACGTCCATTTCCTGCTCACATTTGAGCGCTGTTGAGCCTTTTTGTAAACATCACTGATTGGCCATAGTGTTCACATGGCTCAACAGACATGACTGTGAAAATCGGCTCAACAGTGCTCAAATGTGAGCGGGAAATGGAAGTTTGTTTTTTTTTTATTTCAGTACTGAAGTTTAATTCGTTAGTTTAGTTTTATTTCCGCAGCAAAAGTGTCGTAGCTTCATAAAGTTATGTTTGAACCATTGATGTCACATGGACTATTTTAACAATGTCCTTACTACCTTTCTGGGCCTTGAACGTGTCAGTTGCGTCGCTGTCTATGCAGGGTCAGAAAGCTCTCAGATTTCATCAAAAATATCTCAATTTGTGTTCTGAAAATGAACTAAGGTCTTACGGGTTTGAAACAACATGAAGGGTGAGCAATTAATGACAGAAGTTTCATTTTTGGGTGAACTATCTAATAAATGTTCCACCTATGTCAACAAATTAAAACTTTGAGTCAGATGTGTGTTTGTGTGTGTGTGTGTGTGTGTGTGTGTGTGCTTTAAAATTTTGTTAGACTTTATTTAAGAATAATGTAGTGCATACAATGTCTGCATGTTAAGACTGAGGGTTGTTACTGCAGTTCTTCTGTCATATAATTGCATTTGAGGTGGGCTGAGTGGACTAAGGGTAACAGTCTGTGTCATTAGCTTTTTCTTTTGTCCAGTTACAATAGAAAAAACTGAGGAAAAACCAATAACATCGTAGCGAAGTCCCCTCTAAGGGGTTTTATTTAATTTCTTCTACTCCTCCTCGACCCCTTTAATCTTTATTTCTCCTCTTTCTCTCTCTCTCTCAGTCTCTCTCTCTTGCATACACTTTATTCCATCTTGCCAAATGAAGCACTTTCTCCACTTGCTACTCTAATTTGGAGTTTTAATTTAGTCCTAATGTAAGCAACCTCTCTCTCTCTGTAGGTGTGTTGTGTACTTGGACTTTTTTTGTATCTCTCTCATTGACTGAGAGTGCTAGTTGGAGGGAGCTTTTGGTGATTGAATGTTGAAGAAAGAAGCTCTGTCTCTCTTTCTCTCCCCATGGACTCTGACTGGAATGCTTCCACTTGTGCGGTCATGCCAATCACAATGTAATGACACTTGCGAGGCAGCACACCACATCCCTCCATAGACATGCAGAATTGGTGCATCTCATCTCCATCTGGAAGGTTTTGCACATCTGACAGACCATCAAAGCCCCTGTACATGCAATTTAAAATCTGCTCCTACTGCAGTATACATCTTACTCATTTTACTGACTACTATTATGCCAGTGGTTTATCAGAACCTTTTCTAAAACATCTTTAACATGAATGTAAAAATATTAATGAACTGAAGGGAACCCTGGGTATTAAAACTTGTATGGCTTAATATAAATTATGTCTCTTAATGAAATATGTAGTAGAAAACCCATGAAAGACTTATGTTATTTAAATAATTTTATACATATTTTGGACTAATAGGGGGCGCCAGTATTTTAATAAATTGAAATGGTTTTACTCAGTGATCTACTGGCACTACCTGTTGCTATTTTTCTCCCCTTTTTCCACAACCCGGAAAACAAAATACTGATGCGATGCCATGTGTGGCTTTTGGCTGTAATTTTCATTCGAAAGGCAACAATGTAAGTCTTCACTGCTTTCCTAGCTATATGAAGAGGAGAAAACAATGGGAAGATGCCTGTGGATGAATACAATTTGCTAAAGTCCCACGTCTTTGTTCTTGCCACTTTAACCCTGATGCCTTTGAGGGTTTTAGTAGATCACAACTACTGAAAGCTTACAAACAGCAGAAACGCTAGATGCCATCCTTGTCATGACGCCACAGTCACTGAAGGAGTTTCTCAGCCCTGATTTCACTCGATATTCGGGGGCATTTAGACTCCTTGTGGGGAATCTAAGGTCTAGAAAACATTGTAATTTTCTCAGAATATACATTTAATATTAGAGTCAGTTCTCAATGATTTCGAAACAGTTCATTCTGGTTCAGTTCTGAGCCTGAGGTCTATAAACCCCTCCTATCCATAAGCCTATTCTGCTCTGATTGGTCAGCCGGCCAGGTCTGTTGTGAACGGTCCTAGCTCGACACATTCTTAGGAAAAAGTGTGTTCACAGTGACATATCAGAACCTTTTTAGTAAGACATTAATATTGTAGATTACCTGGAAACCTAAAGCTGCAATAGGTATACATCACATATGATATATCAGTTGTATATATTATACAATATATCAATTGTACTTACAGGTTGTGGTTCAGAGATGCTTGTTAGTCCAAATAAAGAAGATTAGAAGCCAACGAAGATAAAAGCCAAGATTAGAGAAGCAGTCTACGGTAAAATGACGAGTACAACAACAAAATGTTCTAATTGTATTGCTGTGGTATTGTGGCAAAAAATGAATTTTAACTACTTCTTCACTGTCAATAACTTTCGACAATCAAAACAAAACAAACTCTTCTCAACATGATAGTGGAAGTGGGCAGGTCAGGCTGTTTGTATTTTGCACACAGGTGGAGATTGTACTCACAATTACAGAGTGACGTAGATTCGATAACAGGCAGAAGATTCCAAAATATAACGATTCGTTAAGGCGACTCAAAATCGACTCTCTCTTTTGAGAAACCAGATCTTTATTTATTATGCACTTTTTTGATTAACATCTTTGCAGACTGTTTACGTTTATGGATAGCTACATTACAAACTGCAAAAAAAGATATGTTTCGAAAAAAAACATATGACCTGCTCTTTACAGGAGTAGTTCACTTCCAGAACAAAAATTTACAGATAATGTACTCACCCCCTTGTCATCCCAGATGTTTATGTCTTTCTATCTTGAGTCATAAAGAAATTATGTTTTTTGAGGAAAACATGTCAGGATTTCTCTCCATATAATGGATATGTATGGTGCCCCCAAGTTTGAACTTTCAAATGCAGTTTAAATGCTCTATATAGTGAAACGATTGGTCATTTTCTAAACAAATTGATAGTTTATGTACTTTTTAACCTCAAACACTTGTCTTGTTTCGTCTTTGTGATGCCCATGCGTAGTCTGTGTGATGTGTGTCAATACAGTTAGGGTTATGTCGAAAAACTTCCATCTTGTTTTCTTCTTCAACTTTGAAATCATCCTATATCGCTGTTTTACCTTTTTTTTGTAAAGGCCGTTTGATCTTCTTTGCATGTTCACTTTGTAAACACTGGGTCACTAATTCTGCAGTGATGTAGGATGATTTTGAAGTTGGGGAAGAAAATGAGATGGGAGTTTTTCGACATACCCTAACTGTATTGAACCGGAAAAAAAAACAAGAGTTCGCTCAGATCTAGGCAAGATGAGCATTTGAGCTTAAAAAGTTTATAAATTGTCAATTTGTTTTAAAAATGGGCCATCGTTTTGCTACATAAGACCCTTCTTACTCAGCTGGGATTGTTTAGAGCCCTTTGAAGCTGCATTTAAACTACATTTTGGAAGTTCAAACTAGGGGGTACCATTGAAGTCCACTATATGGAGATAATTCCTAAAATGTTTTCCTCAAGAAACATAATTTCTTATCGACTGAAGAAAGAAAGACCTGAACATCTTGGACGACAAGGGGGTGAGTAAATAATCTGTAAATATTTGTCCTTCAGTAGCTGTGGTCATCGTATCAGTATTTTATTTTCCGAGCTGTGTTGCGGTAAAAATAGCAACAGGTTGTGCTAGTAGCTTACAGAGTGCAGCCATTTTACATCATCACAACAATTTTTGTGGAAACAGCGATGCTTTTTTCAGGATTCTTTGATGGAATTGAATGTTCAAAAGAACAAAAAATAATTCTGATCAATTCATTACATTGTTGCTGAATAAAATATTGAATGTAAAACAAAACCTGACCCAATGGAGTCCCAATACTGTGCTTTCTTTATTTTTTTCTAGTATTCATTTACATATTAGCCTCCGCAGAACAATCCCTCACGGTCCGCCATCCTTGACATCTCATTCTGTTCTTGTTTTCCTCACGAGTGTTCTGCAATGAAGAAATGCGGATGTTTTACCCTGCTCCAAAAGTTGGACTTGCAAAACTGTTCTGACTTACCCTGGCCTGCCCTTTTTCTAATTTAGTGTTTTTTGACCCTGTTCTTAAAGATTACATCTCTTCTGACATCCTCTTCATGCACACTCATTTGATCAGTGTCCTGTTAGATACTCTTGCCTGTGAAAGGATTGACGCAGTCTCCGCTCCGGCTTGCAAATGAGATTGCAGCATTTAGAGAGCCTAAATTCTCAGGCTGGCCGCGTGGCCCGTCCGCACGGTGGGGATGTGTTCATGGCACTCCCTCGTCGAAATAGATTTTGCTTTAATCTAAAGCTGTCGACACGCTGCACGCTGCTGCGTGTGATTGCCAAGCCTCTTTTTGTTTCTCTCCTATGGCCTGAGATGGAGCTGGTGAAGACGCTGTGTCTCAAAATGAAGATGTTTTCACCCAGCCTGTCACGATGAGTAGTTGCAGATGCATTAAAAATTGTCAGCGCTGTACTGTAAGGGTGCTTCATCTTAATGGTGTTTGACTAGCCTGATAGTGTCTCTCCAAGACCTTGCACGAACTCGACACAATTCGAATCGTTTTGGAATTTCTATCAAGGGAAAATGTCTGCTGGATTGCTATGCAGGATGCAATTCATTCAGTGCAATTTTCGCTTTCTTTGCACACAGAAGTTGCTTCATAAAATTAAGGTTGAACCACTGATGTCACATGGATTATTTTAACATTGTCCTTACTATCTTTGAATGTGGTAGTTGCGTTAGTGTCCATGCAGGTTCAGAAAGCTCTCGAATTTATCAGAAATATCTTAATTTGTGTTCCAAAGTTGAACGATGGTCTTACGACTTTGGTACGACATGAGGGTGATTTTCTTTTTGGGTGAATTATCCTTTTTGCCAGAACTCATTCTCTCAAATGGCTTGGGAATTCGCAGCTGCACATCCTTGCTAAAATGTAATTATCTAGTTAACATCGATTCTTTGAAGTAAGCAAGCTATGTGTCATAAAATTCTATTCCAGTCATGCCGGGAATGTTCGTTTGATGTAGTGTGCGTGCCATAAATGTTGCAGGAATGTGTTGCTGGCCATGGCAAATGCATCTGATGAGTCCTGGTGTGTAGCTGAGATTAATTGGGTCATTGGAGAGCTTGTGTTGGAGCTGAAGTTCGGGCCACCTCCGAGCATTTAAAGAGAAGCCCATTGCTGCAGAGACCAGCAGAGGGGATGTATAACAGGGCTGCTAACAAACGCAGTGAGCGAACATGGGTGCGGAGGAGAGACTCATACTAATAAATATTCACACTTTGCTGAGGGGAGATGGAGACCTCTTTTTTCCGCTCTCCAGCTGCTCCATTAGGCCTCTGCTAAGAGGGAACTTTGTCTCAGTGCACGTTTGGAGCTAACAGATGGTGACATTTCAGCCCTCGCCAGTGTGAAAAAAGGTTCGGGGGCATGGGGTTGGCACACGGACATTGACACAAGGTTCATGTAGGGTCAGACGCACAGGTATGACCTACCGCGGATGGAGACAGATGGATGAAGAGTCTCACAAATGGTTTCCCTCGCATTTGCTGAAATATTTTTGAAGTGACCCACAAAAATAAAAGGACTTACCAAGACATACCATTATTTTTATTTTATTTTATTTTATTTTATTTTATTTTATTTTATTTTATTTTATTTTATTTTATTTTTTATTATTATTCAGCTCTTATCTTATTTGAACAGATAAATGTATGCTTTGTGATTTTTTTTTATTTTATTTTTTTTTATTATTTTTTTTCAGCTGCTCTTAGCTACATACTTGAGCGGGACTAGTTTTGGTTAGATCTTTTTTTATTTATTTTATGTTATTTTATTTTATTTTTATTTATACAGATAAAATTGTGCTTTATATTATTATTTTTTTTTTTCATTCAGCTGCTTTTAGCTACATACTTGAGCAGGACTAGTTTATCTTGAGAAGGTTACGTATTTTATTTTAATTTAATTTAAATTTATTTTATTTTATTTTTTATTATTCAGCTCTTATCTTTTTAATTTTCAGCTGCTCTTGGCTACATACTTGAGCGGGACTAGTTTTGGTTAGATATTTTTTATTTTATTTATTTTATTTTATTTTATTTTATTTTATTCTTGTTTGTGATCAACATCTATGTTTATCTCAAAATTCTTAAAAAGTCCGATCACAGAAAATGCTCAAAATGGCTGTGTAGTAAGAGGGTCAGATATAATCCTCACCTTAACTCTTTAAGTTTTATTTCATTGTGTTTCATCATGTACGCAACAGGGTGACAATAGACACTCCGATTTTGTTAACAACTGCAAAGATCCCAATTCTGTTTGAAAGAGTACATGAAACGTCCTGTGTTAATTTTAACTCAGTCCTGATTTGGAAAGTAATCCAGTCTGAATAGCGCTTTTGATATAAGTCTCAGACTTTGCAGGTGTCACTTGGTTAATGGCAGCGTTATGGCAAAGTCTGGCTGATGAAAACGAAGGCGACAAGAGAGAACAGCCTCACAGTCGGCAGATTAGAGGAGCTCAAACGGCCTGTTTCAGGATCCATTTGAATTATTGATGTGCCAAATCCTTTCTGCATGTGTCTGACTCTGTAACTTCAAATGTAGGCTTTTGTGGGTGCCAGCTTATGTTCCTACCCAGATAATGGTCTGTTGTAGTGTATGCATTAAGGCCAGGTGGTATATACATACATCATGTGACATGAGAAATGTATGAAGCGCTTATGCTGTGGTAGATGCTTTTGTGAACTGCTTTACATTATTCACATGTGAGAGTGATGAAGAAAATAATGAAGTAGTGCAAAAAAACAGAGCGGGACATGTCGAGGGAGATCAGGGAGAGCTGTTTATTAAGGCTTGAAATGCAAAGTGCAGTTTAGATGTTTATAGTTGCCAAGCAACAACCTTCTGCATTAAAATTTTGTACAGATGTCTGTCTGTCTGCTGTTTTATGAAGCTTCTAATGTGGATCATCTTCCTTTCAGAATGTACTTATAAGTCAGAACTGTCCATTTTGTAATATTACTTTTTTCTTTCTTTTCATTATTAAATCTTTTATATTGTTACATAATGTAAAATGCAAAATTAATTTGTTATGAATTATTTTATCTTGTAATTTGCCTCCATTAAGCAGTGTTAATAAGTAAAACAGAAACAATATAAAATAATTAAAATTAATTAAAATAAAACTAAAATACAATAGAATATAAATATCAGATGAAAAACTTGGAAAAAAAAAACATGAGAAATACTGCCTTGACAACTATATCAGGGGGTTTCAAGGGAGGGAGTGCCTCCTCAATAAATTGAATGAGAATATGAAATCAAAAATGCAAATATTACAAAATGTGACATGAGAGAGCGTGAGTCCACACTCTCTCACCTCCCCTGAGCCCATTGAGTTTTAACAGAAAAAATAGCATGTGGTGAGTTTGGCGGGGGTAATTAAGAATAAATGCGGGAAAGTCATGTGAGAGGAGGCAATGCCTCCATTGCGATATGATTGGATATGACTGGTTATGATCAGCCATGATTGGTTCACATTATAAATCCTACCTTTTGTGTTTGTGCGCGTTCAACCTTCGTGAATCAGTCTGAATAAATAAAATTATAGCGTTAATGGGAAGACTAATTAATAAGTAAGTAAGCAGTGCACACACTTATATATAACTACTTCGTCACGTCAAAATCAAACTTCAAAAGACCTGAAAACATGATATGTGGGGGTTTTTTTAAAGAGAATTCAGCTTGCTGAAATTTTCTCCACATCTGTGACAGTGTTTACCAAGCTTTGATAACTTATAATGATCCGAAAATAAGCTTATTATGAAAAAGAACAGCTGCACATCAGTTCATAAGTAAAATATATAGTTGTTTAAATAAAATGTTATTTCAGTGTTTACTGCCTTGTTATTATTTTAGAACAAATGTAAAATGCCTAAATGCTAAACTGATGAGACTTGGTTTTACTAAATAGAATAGACTTAAAAAAAAAAAAAAACTTGCCTCCTCATTTCAGAATACCACTACACGCCACGTGCACTTTATGATGTGACACAACTATTTGTCCAGTGCAAGAATGACTCTACTAAAAAAAAAAAGTAATATATTTAAAATATATTTATTTTAGGGCTGTCAAATGATTAATCTCGCTTTAACATGCAAAATAAAAGTTTGCCTTTACAGAAAATATGTGTGTGTACTGTGTATATTTATTATGTATATATAAATACACACAGATGCAGAGATATATTTAAGAAAAATGTTTACAAATGGCTGCACCACTCTTATGGGAAAGATAAGGTGGATACTTGCAATAATTCCACTTTACCACAATCAAATATACTTAAGTATGTCTTTAGTTATACTTCAGCACTACTTCTGTACAATTAAAGTCTATTAAGTAGAAAATTAGTTGTTTCAAATTAGCAGACTTTAAGTATGCTAGTTTAGTACACTAAAAGTACAATTGCAGAATGTGGTTGTCACAGCCTTAAATAACCATACTGTGTGTTAACGTAATCATATTAAAGAGATAGTTCACCCAAAAATGAAAATTCGTTCATTAATTACTCACCCTCATGCTGTTCCAAATGCGTAAGACCTTCATTCACCTTCAGAACACTATATAAGACTATAAATAAGAGATTTTTGAGGAAATTTGACAGCTTTCTGATCCTGCATAGACAGCAATGAAACTACCATGTTTAAGGCCCAGAAATGCTGTAAGGACAACGGTAAAATAGTCCATGTGACATCAGTGGTTGAACCATAATGTTATGAAGCTACTTTTTGTGCACAAAGAAAACAAAAATAAGGACTTTATTCAACAATTCTTCTGTGTCAGTCTCCACCGCCATTCGCGAGAGCTCCACGATGTATGCGTATGTAGTACTTTCCTTGAAAACAAGGTGCAACGCATTCAGGTTTTACCTCAGAATGCCGGCTCCTGTGTCAGCAGCACCAAACGCATTCGACGGAAGAGATGAATTGTTGAATAAGGTCGTTATTTTTGTTTTCTTTCGCACAAAAAAGTATTCTCATAGCTTCATAACATTACGGTTGAACCACTGATGTCACATGGACTATTTTAATGATGTCGTCACTACCTCTCTGGACCTTGAACGTATCATTTGCTGTCTATGAAGGCTTAGAAAGCGCTCGGATTTTATCAAAAAATATCTTAATTTGTGTTCTGAAGATGAGCAAAGGTCTTACAGGTTTGGAATGACAAAGACAGACCTTTTAATTTTGAGTGAACTACCCTTTGAAAGACTCAAATACAGGGCTGCTGTATGAACGTGACACTACTCATTCTGATGCTTGTCCATGTGCAACGCTGTTGTTTTGCAGCGATCCCGAAAAAAGGAAAAAATCTTTCCAGTGTCCTGCTGTACAAACAGGGCACCAGACATCAATAAATTATAGCAGGGTTGAGAGTTGGCGAGGGGGGGGGCTGTCAGCTTGCTGTGAGTGCTGTTTGAGCTCCTGCTGTCTTGCAGAGAAATCACACACAACATGTCACTGGTTTGTTCTCCCCTACCTTAAATAAACGTCACTCTCAAAGCTTATGAATTTGTCACGATGCCCCAAAGGCAAGGAAGCGTTCCTTTTATCACATACCGCACAATGGCCTTACAAACACACACACAGCCAAGGCCATAAATGGAAGAATGGGTCTAGATTGATATTTTATCTTGGGGCAGTGGTGATATAATCATACTGATATGTACCTCAGTTCTTTTTCTCATCATACTATACATCCTTGTATTGATTATGTTTGTGTGCATTCATATCACAGCTACTTCAATGAGAAACCTGGCCGGACAAAAGTGAAGCAAACCTGCCATATGCTTGTGTAGCTGGCGAAACCCAGCACTGTTCAGATCATTGTCATGTTACTTTGCGACTCGTTTTTATCGGTCACATGAATCCTTTATGAAGTCATGTGTGAATAGTTTTTCATTGAAGCCGGTAGCTGTGACTCTGTGTAGCGCATTTGTTCTGTGTTCAGGAATGCTCTTTAAGGGTCTCCGGAGAAGCCTGTTGGACGAAAACAACTGCAGAAAGCCCTCAAAAGCCCTCAAACTCAGCTGAAATAAAACTCTCGGTGATGTTGCCATGGTTACTCTGTCTCTCATGTCTCATTTTTATATTTTCCCCTCTTGCTCCCTTTTTTAATTAAATTATTTTGTTTTGTTTATTTCGACTTCTTATTTTCTTCACTTGTTACTGTAAATGCTGTCGGGAAAGTTTGTTTGTGTTTTGTTTGAAGACCTTTGCTTGAAATGTCTTATTTTCTCAAGTATGCAGTATTGCAAAGAGTGGAAGAACTGTCAGTGTGAATGCATTATTTCTGTAATATAATATTTCCAAGTGAAAAAGATATTCGAAAAGAAAAAGTAGGACAGGATTTGATTTTATCCATCAAGAATTGATAGTTTGTGGGAAGATTTGGCTCTAGCCAGACTGGGAAAACAGCTGAAATTCAGCTTTTATAGACTGTAAGACTAGTTTAAAGTGGCCATGAAGTGAGAAATCAAAATTCCCCTGATCTTTTGACATATTAGAGGTTGTTGTGCTATAAAACATTCTGTAAGTTTCAGAACTCAAAACTTTCTTGTTAGTCTAAAAACAGCTTATGTTAAAGCCAACCTGCCAAAACGACAGGTTTTGGAATGTGACACTTTATGATGCAATAGTGTGGCTAAACTCCGCCTCCGCAGAATAAGATCAACGCCTGCTTCTGCATCACTGCCTGTTTAGCCCCGCCCATTGATTTAGGCATGTAGTTTAAATAATGAGAGAGGCAACTGAAAGTCAAAAAGTTTGAAACTAAAAGACAACACTGTGGCAAATATATTGGATCTGACAGTAATGTCACACCACACAAGTGTGAGTAACTGTTATTATGTGGTCACTATTGCTTTCTGTTATTACAGATTGTTTAATATATACTGATTGGCTGACATGAATCTGATTGGCTGATAAGAGTGTTGATATTACAATCCAACAGAACTCCAACAGCCGTTTCACCGTTTGTATCACTCCGCTTGCCGAAGTTGCTGTATTTCTCACAGCAAGCGTGATGGCGGATGCCCAAAGCCACTATAGTTTTAAAAATACTGTTTTGTTTCACGGAATGTAGTTTTAAAAGCCTTTTAGGCAAGAATGTGCTTGTTTAGACTTCAAATGTGCGGTTTGTTTATAAAGATAACATCTGTTTGAAAATTTGCATTGACGTTTTTGGATGTGTGAGCTTTAACCTAAATCACAGTAGCATCCACCTATGAAGGCTGTGGACTGTCAAACATCAGTGTTGCCAAGTCTGTGGTTTTCCCGCGGGATTGGGCTACTTTAACAGTGTTGCCGCGGGTTGTTTTTCATCTCCGCAGGTTGAAGCGACCCCAGTAACGTGATATTTAGCCCCTGGAATGCTAATTTTACCCAGGGAATCTCACCAAAAAAACGCATGTTTACCTCTCTGAATGCGATTTTTACTGGGGGACCCCCTTGAAATAGTTTTGAGTAGCAATTGGGCGGGATTTGTTGTGAAAACTTGGCAACACTGGTCAAACATACACAACTGTTAGCCATTCATAGCAGTGAACGTTTACTTCAGTCTACAGTCCGCTATGCCTATTCAAAGACAGCGTTCCAATGAGTGGGTCAAAACAGAACAGAAAATAGTCTATTACTTCTAAATTATGATGTTTTTGATGTAAAAATCTTGATAACATTATAAGTGGACCTCAGAGAACAGTACAAATTAATAAAATAGGCATGACCCCTTTAAACCAGTTGTTTTGTGTTTTCTCTCTTTTTTTTAGTGCATCACACTCAAAATACAAGCGTAGGAAGGTTTGTATTCAAATGAAAAGTATGCGAAAAGGAAGAAAAACAGAAAGGAGTCATTCCCAATAAGATTGAAAATGTATCAAAAAGAGTGTTTACGAATTTTGATTTCTTATGACTTCAAGTTATGGGATCTCATTTAGTGTTCCTGTTAACATTTGTCTACTGGCATCCATAAGAGAGATCACAGGAAGCTTATCGTGCGGATTGCTGACCTCCTCACATTTATCACACTTCCTGCTGGCTTGCAGGCCATCGATTGGTTATCAGCCAGTCTCAGTCAATTCAGCTCAACGTGGATATTCATATTGGAAGATGTCACACGGCGCGGCCAGATAATGCATCACCCGCATGCCATTTTCTGCCTTTTTTTGTATGATGTAACATTTACATGATAATTCCACTGAAGTGTCGTCTTTTTCTCTCCTGTCATTTAGGTGGCAATTGGTGACCTTCAAGGCTTAATGCGTACCCCGTCTTTCCCACCGTTGTAATTGCCTCAATATCTCCTTTGTCCCTGGAAAATTAAACCCTGTTCTTTCTGCTTTTGCTGCTTATTAGCCCCCTGCAGTGTGGATGAATAAATCAATGGCTAAAGCAGGGCAGGTCTAATGGGGAGTGTAAGCATGTCAATGAAAGAGAGGTTCGATGTTAGCCAGCCCCTGACCACGGGACGCTCTGCGAGAGGCCTTGGGGGTCTGGGTAAAATAGCCACGGCGCTGCATCCACTCCAAAGAAAATGTAATTTAATCTTCCAGCATGTGGTCCGCATGACCTTGTTGTTGACGAGAGAGGAGCCGCTGAGCTTCCCTCCTATGGGGTCTGCAACAGAGAGCTCATGTACGTGTACTGCAGAGCAGCGGTGTATCTAGGATTTAAGGACACTGAGGGCTTATCCTAGAATCACAAGGCGGGGTTCAGGATTTCCTGAAGTATCTAGTGCACTTGATAATTAGATAATTAAGCAACAACATTGTCTTTATGTAGTATAGTGATTGAGTGCATTTAAACAATATTTTTAACTGTATATATATGAGCAATATCATATGAGCAGCAGTGCGATATAGCTGTATATAAGTAATCACAGCGTGCTGATATACAGCTATATTGCACAGCTATGAGGGTGATATTGTGTAAAAAAAAAAAAAAGAGACAACAACGGAATATTTTTAAAAACTGTTGTTTTTAAACAGTTTGACAGTTTAACAGCTGAGCCCAAGCCTCCGTTACTAATTCGTCATCTGCCACGACACTCGGAGAAATCGGAGAAAAGCAGAGTGATACAAATGATTAATTTGTTGGAGTGCTGTTTTCACTAGAATATCACACGCGTGGAAAAGGCTCTCAACCAATCAGGTTCGAGAACGAGTATTAGTAAAAGCGTGCAAAATATGATGGTGATTTTCATCAAAATGATGAATATTATTGCTACAGTCTCACAAAAATTACTTTTTTTCTTTTATCGTGTCACTGCATCAGCAATGCAATGATTCTGACTTTGCTCATGCAATAGGAGACTAAAGAAAAAAACTATTCAGTGCTGTAACCCTGAAAACCCAGGGCTATCTACTACTTTGGAGTTTTGGGGCATCGTGCCCTGAGAGAAAGTTGGTATCTCTCATCCGTAATCCCTTCCCCGAGGTGTAGATAGAACCTGATGAATCAGAAACAGAAACGAGGGTCAGGTCTCTCACTAGGTGTCCTGGTTAGTGAAGCAGAACATTCAGTTTTTCTGCACGGTGTCTCAAAGCCGTGAGCTTTTACGCTTAGGGCGGTGGAAATGGGTCAGGGTTTTACTAGGCCAGCAGGTCGACACTGACCCAAAACTGTTCTTAAGGCGAAGACAGAACCCCTAGCTGATGTTTTTGACCTTTAATCTCTAACTTTTACTCCTTGACACATTTATAGTGCATTAGTTGTGATTACTCTGACCGAGGGAATAAGTGCTGGGAAAGACTTGATCTTGACTCTGTGGGTTGTGGTAGCATATTGGTTTATGCTCTTGGCTAATAATGTGAACATGCCGGTGTCAGTCTGTGGTATGGCTCACAGAGCCATGCTAAAAAAACAACAACAACAAAAAAAAACACATTTTTAAACATTTTACAAATTTTTAGGGGGTAAATCTGAAACTGATGGTACCTCATTAGACCAGTATGTAACATGCTTTATTGTAACTCAAATGGTAAAGCCAGCGTGTTCTTACTCCCAACTCATCACATATTGACGATTGGTCAGGACCCCTCAGGGTACCCATTATGCGTCATTTTTCGATGCACAGGGTCCTCCATTGTTTTTAGTTGTTTGTCTTAATTTAATGGTTTGGAATCATTTGTAAAAATAGAAATAATTTTATATAACTGTATACTTTCATTGGAGCACCCGACCCCACCCCTACCCTAAGCCTACCCACTTCTGAACAATATAAAACAGGCAAATATAAGTACAGTCACAGGTATTTATGGCAAAACTGACAATAAACAAGTAGTATAAAAGCATTACAGACAAGTCCTGTTGCATTCAGAGTCTTCTGAAGCCATATGATATCTTTATGTGAATAACAGAAGGTTTTAATCGCTGAAAATGATCCCGGCCTGATCCCTGATTTTGCTTCGGAACCCTTGGAATATTAATACTTTTTGAATAAATCATGAATATAGTTGTATCTGCCTGTATATGTTGACAAATGGTTAGTGTAATATAAATGAAACTGTTGTGACTGTTTGCATTGAAAAAAAAATCACACCCCAACATATATGCAATAATAGCAATATTATTACCCAATATATAATTTAATCATGACGATAAAATTCCAAGTGCCTTTCGCGTCAGCACACTGACACCAAGGTTTTCTTATGTAAAGTAATGGAGGAGTCTGCACGTTGAAAAATGACGCTAAAGGGGTACCCTGAGCGTCAAACAGTGACGCCAAATGGGTCCTGTCCAAGCGTCAATATCTGACGAGTTAAGAGTGGGAACGTGTTGGTAAAGCATGAGTAAAGCTCAAACTAAGGTCATGGGTTCAATTCCCTGAGAATGCATGAAGTAAAAAACAATGGAAGTAAAATTAAAAGCAGAGTAACTGTGGAGAAAAGCATCTAGTGAACGCACAAATTACATGATTGTGAATTATAAAATAGGCCTTGAGAATATTGTTTTCCGGTGAGCCTTCTATTGATTTACTGTAGAGTGAATGCATAATAGTTGGCTGTTAATTATGTATTTGATTGCAGTCTATTGATAAAGCTATAGCTTAGTATGTGAAATGTGAAATCTTCACATTTAGGACTTTTGAGTCTAATATTAGAAATCTAGAACAACCAATCAGTGCAGTTATTTAAAGAGTAACCTGAACCATTTTAACCATTTGGTAGGTGATATGGCCAAAAAGTAATGGTGCTGAATAAAAATGATCCACATTCTCCAACACACATCATCCTTTTCCTGATGGGAGTAAAAAAAAAAAAAAAGAAATCACCAGAACATCTGGTATTTTCCCTTCACCTCTGCAAAGTCCACTATACTCAAGTACATATTTTGTCCTTCAACCCTCATATGGAGTCTTGCTTAGACCTTTGGACATCACATCCAAAGGCAACATATGTGCCCTCAATCTAACCTTGCTATTCCTGCATATCCAGTCTGCTCTCCTGCATCTGAAAGGTCATTAAAGCACTACATTAGCTTCCTTTAGGACTCACTGCAGGGCCTTTGATACCCCCTGAACGGCCTAACTCTCCTCCTCCGGTCCTACGCGACCCCAAGGTTAGCTGGGAATCCTTGTATCCATCAATCAAATGCTCAGATGGATCTTGAACATGTACACTGAAGATGGATTCACAAATGTCAAGGTGCTCCTCTCATCTGTAATGACACATGGCTGGTTCAGCCTAACAGTTATGTAAGTGTTTGTGAGGATGTGTGTTTGTGTGTGATTTTGTACCCTGCGGATCTGGATTTAATGAGCTTACCTGACCTGAACATAAAAGTACACAGAGTTGCAAAAGCTTTGCTATTGTGTTAAGAGCAGCTTTGAAGTCATTCGACAATGTTGAAGCCAGCCATAAGTGTGGGTAATACCACATGATGAGTAGCTGACAAAAAAATTCAACGAGCCATTTTGAACTTTTCATGATCTTCTTTATCTTCTTGTTGCATTTGTGCATTATTCTTTCGTGAATAAGCAAAGTAAAAGATCAAGATTAGTTGCTTTTCTATAAAGGTGTGTAATTTCTGCATCACACAATATCAGCAAATGTAAACTTTTTTTCTAACAGGTTTCTCACAATGAGCCTCCACCTGTGATAGGTTGGACAAACAGATAGCCCCACGCCCAAAGCAATGCTATTGGTTGTTGCTATGCCAGGCTGGATGAGCAGATCAAACAAACAAAGGCCATTGTTTTGAAAGCAACTCAGTGTTTACATTTCTCTCACTAATCAACCTACGAAAGACCAGAGTTTTGTGGCTTTAAGTTCATGTCTGTTAGCTTTGAGGTCATCTGTATGCTAGAGTGCTTCTGAAAATGGGCTTTTAGCAGATATAGACATTTAAAAGCCTTTCTTTCCTAGGACCTAAAAAATATTGATGACTCAGTCTATACATTTCTGTCAAATGAAAATGTATTTTCAGTGAAAGAGAAACCCCTTGCAACCAACCAAAAAGTAACAAAACATGATTCACGACTGTGATATAACTGAAGTCTATTGGCTATTTAAATAGGTCATGCTTTTAAATATGTCCTGTCCAAACCTTGCATTCCTTAAACTGAGATAGCAGTGTTATAACAGAAAAAAACCCACGTACTTCATAGAAATCAAAGCTTTCCCTACATCTCTAAAGATCCCAGTGTCTGCACTCTTTCATTACTGTTTCAGTTTCATCTCAGAACCTATTATTTTCAGACATGCTCCTTACTCTGTGTTTGCCTGACCTTCTATGTCTTTCCCACCTTCTTTCAAGCTTCTTTTCTCAGAGGCGGTTCAGTGTTTGATTTCTTTGTGCTGGTGAGGGATGCTCTTCTGTTGTTACTGACAGCTGCTCACTGGTGTACTTAATGAACAAGTATATTGGAAAGAAATTATTCACACAGGAAGCATTCATTTGTAAAAAATAACCGCGTACATAGAAATGTGTGAATTGTGGTAGATATCACAGGAATAAAGTACACATTATTGAATGATAAATGGTGGCTGTATTGATATTACAGACTGATGATCTTTTTGCTTTGACTCTTCACATTCAGTGACCTCTATCTAGCATTAATGTAAGCAGACAGCTGCCTTAAAATGAGCTGAACAAATAATATAAGTGCCATTTTCTTTTACTTTTTACTGAGATAATCGCAATGTACACTGCTATAGTTTATGTATTTTTAAAGAAGCCTTTTCTGCTGATCAAGGCTGCATTTGCAGAACCTGATTTTACCAAGTACGACATGTTCCTGGATCAACATCTTTGTTGACCCTCGAACAACATTGTAATTAACCAATCAGATTTGAAAAAAAAAAACAGTGTATAGTTTTTGTGAAGTTTAGGCTTACAATCAGTGTTTGGTGCTTATACATCATTTCCTCTGATTTTAGGGATTACTCATGGGTAAGGTTAGGTTTAGGTGTAGGGATGTGGTCAAGTTTAAATTTTTGGATTAAAATGTTGTTCCAGGGTCAGCAAAATATGTTGCAAACTAAGCAAAATCAGGACGTGCGCTGCATTTATTTGATTAAAAATACAGAAAAAACAGTAATATTGTGAAATATTATTGCAATTTAAAATAGTGCTTTTCTATTGTAATATACTTTAAAATAGAATTCATTCCTGTGATGCAAAGGTGAATTTTCAGCATCATTACTTCAGTCTTTAGTGTCACATGATCCTTCAGAAATCCTTCATTCTAATGTGCTGATTTGTTATCAGTGTTAGAAACAGTTGTGTTGCTTATTTATTTATTTTTTATTTTTTTCAAACCTGTGACTGAATATTAATATTAATATTTTTTAATATTAATATTTTATTTAAATAAATTCTGTTCTTTTTAACTTTTTATTCATCAGTGAATCCTGAAAATGTTTCACAGTTTCCAAAAAAATATTAAGCAGCACAACTGTTTCCAACATTAATAATAAATCAGCATATTAGAATGATTTCTGAAGGATCATGTGACACTGAAAACCAGAGTAATGGCTACTAAAAAATCAGCTTTGCCTCACAGAAATAAATTATATTTTAAAGTATTTTAAAATAGAAAACTGTTATTTTAAATTGCAATAATATTTCATAATATTACAGTTTTTTTTTCAGTATTTTGATCAATTAAATGGTACTTTAATGCACATGAGACTTCAATATATATATATAAACATCAAAAACATTCAAAATCTTATATATAATATATACAAAAATATTGGTCCGTTCGTGATCACATTCCACCAAGGCTGTATTTGTTAGATCAAAAATGTTCTTGAGCAGCAAGTCAGCATATTAAAATGATTTCTGAAGATCTGAAGACTGAAAATTCAGCTTTCACATCACAGAAAGAATTACAAAATATGTTTAAAAAAAGGAAAAGATATTTGAAATTGTAATAATATACACTATTCACATTATTACATTTTTCTCCAAATAAATGCAGCTTTAATGAGCATAAAAGACTTCTGTCAAAAATATTAAAAATCTTAATTATTCCAAATGTTAGATCCTACATCAATACTTCTGGGCCTTTGGGCCCCTAGAATTGTTCTCACATTTTACAGCATTACCGCCGGCCCTGGAAGTTGCACTAATGTGCTAACACAGCTCGGTTGTGATATATTCCCTCAGGTTTTGCCCAACTCAAGTATCTCCTCCAATATCAATTAAAAGTGTTATCTTGCCATCTCTGTTTTCCTGAGATTTTTGCAATTTCTTTTTTTAAGACAGGCGCTGCTGGCATTAAATGAATCCACGAGGTAGGGTTTTTTTTTTTTTTGTATAACAAACACATGAATTCTGCTGTGATAATTTTGACTCAAATCAGAAATGTATCCAATCCAGGACCACATATGAAAGTAGAGCAAATCGGATTTGAAAGGATTTGTTCACATGACTCAGATTAGTGTCACATGTATACAAACATTCAGATATGGCCTGTCTGCACCCTGCAGTTTAAAATAGCCAATGATGAAAAAATCTGTTCTTCGTCACCATAATCCCACAAAATAAATCAATAAGTAAATAAGCGAATGCGTGATCAGATAAGCATTTTTCAGCAATATGAGGAACGAGACTAGCGATAAGCACCTGTGAAATGGAGTGCGACTCGCTTCTCTGTGCCAATTCATCTACAGTATTTATTTATTTCTTGGTGGAATCATTTGTTTGTGCCATTTTGTTCATGTAAAGCCTTTATTCCAGGCATCTCATAATAAGCTTGAGTCAGGAACCTCTCATCATATGAAAGATGTATCCACTTTAAACTCTCGTGTTTTCATCTGCTTGTCTAAAGGCCTCTCTCCAGAGCCAATTCCTAGCTCCATTTAACTCGCTTCGCTGCTGGTGACTGATTCCAGCACACCTCATACACAGAGCTAATGGGCTGCTGGGATGCATCCGAATATTCATAACATCCCTACAGATGCTTGACTAGACAAATGCATTTTATCTTTATATATTAAACTTTTAATGCCCTACCTGTCAAAGATGAACTTGAAAACAGCATGAAAACTGCTAACTCAGCAAAAAAAAGAGTGGCAGAAGTTCTAGTGCATGCAATGATGTATGAGTATCCACAAAAAAAGAAAAGCAAAAAAATACTTTTTTAAAACACGTCAAGTTTTTACAAAGTTTTTAAATACTGTATGAAGAGTTCAGATGCAAAACCAGCTAAAAGCTATCTTGGTCAAAAATGAGATAATGATACTGAGTGAATGCTCTCGACA
>JAHKKF010487457.1:159-13026 GCA_019740295.1 Labeo calbasu | reverse complement strand
TTTGAACGCTTCCTGGCTTGCACGCCAGCCACTCCTCTAAAACGAAAACATGAGGAGATCGTCACATTTCTTTCTTTTACTTTAATCTTTTTCTTTCCGTTGAGAGTTTCGTGTTTTAAGTTAAGTTTTGCCGCTAAGCCGTGTCTCACACTTCGTGCCCGCCTCAAAACTTCAACCAGCGTACACGACTCCATCCTCCAGCCAACGCCCAAGACATCACTTCCAACGACCACGAACCTCCAGCCAATCAGCAACTTTGGGAAACCCCCTTTCTGCAACAACGTCATTGAAAGGAATCCCTTAACACAAAGGCAACGCAAGTACAAACCTCCAGATTCTAGCTGAACTGGTGCATTCGATATAAAGTTTAAGAACCTCGTTGAGAAACTCAACACGAGGGTTAATTAAATGATTGAAGGTTGTTCAGGTCTAAGCAATTGCACATATTGCTATAAACTTGGGATTTCATGTTTTCACTCTTCTAAACTCATTCTTTCCTCACTTTCTCTCTTTCTGCATCTTATATGAATGTGTGAATGCGTGTCTATGTGTTAGATTAGTTTATATGTCTTAGGTTTTTTCCAATAAATTCCTATTCATATTGAAAAGAGAAGTATCCTGTGTTTTGTGCTTATAAATTAATGTCTTAAACTGCCGACCTTGTTCCCGTGCTAATAAATAGTGTTTTCACTATATTTTAGATATTAGTATCCATTACAGAGTTGATGTTATACGGCTCGCTCAATGAATCACCGGCCGATTCATTGATCCGCTGTAAAACAGAGATTCTGTTCAATCTTAAATGATTCCCTTTGAGCTAAATTGACCTCTGTAAATCCCTTACATGAACCTACAAAAATACTTTTTGTGTGCAAAGAAAACAAAACTAATGACTTTAACAATTTCTTCTTTTCCGTGTGTGTTTGGTGCTGCTGGCATTCTGATCATTGTTCCAAATCCACTTTCTTCTGAGAACCCCTTAAATTCCCTTTTAAATGTTCTCAAAATATCTTCTTTTGTATTCCACAGAAGAAAAAAATTATTCTTGGTTGAATTATCCCTTATATATAAAATATATAATGCCATTCAATGGATTTTGAGTCTCATTTTGTACTGTGGTCTAAAACATGCATGCAGTAAGATATCATAAAATCTTTTCTCTCTGCGCCAAGGGTGATCGGTTTAATGGCGAGTGCCAATACAGGGAGTGATGACATCAAGCTGACACCTGCTCTGATAGATTCGTGAATGTAGAGGGCATTTTCTCTTTCATGTCATACAGTACTGCAGGAAGATCTCCCTCCTACACAGGGTACGTACAGAATGATGACACCAAATTTGAAAAGCTCTTTGAATAAGGAGCATTATGAAAAGGAATAAGAGATGAAGACTCAGCGAGCGTCCTGTTGCATCCTCCTAGTAATTAGATCAAGGTAGATAGAGCTCTGCATCCCAGCTCCGCTGGGGCAATGTGACCCCCACGAACAGTTCTGAACGTGATATGATATGTACTGCTGAATGTTCGGAGGAGAATAGGAGCGTGCAAAATGCAGCTCAGATACAGGAGACAGAGGTTAAAGAATAATGGATTTCGCAGATTCCAAGAACTGAGGTGTGTGTGAGGGGGAATCTGATTTCAGATTAGCGTCTATAGGTTTTGAAAGCAGTTTTTCATTTATTTCAAATACTATTTACTACATTTGGCCTAGAGTTCATATAACAGTCAGTAATTATATTGATTTTAAGTGTCACAAACCTCATTTCACAGCATGTTCCTTAGATGCTTAAATGGTTAGTTCACCCAAAAATTACAATTTTGTCATTAAAGGAGAAGCCCACTTGCAGAACAAAAATTTACGGATAATGTACTCACCCCCTTGTCATCCAAGATGTTTGTGTCTTTCTTTCTTCAGTCACAAAGAAATTATGTTTTTTGATGAAAACATTTCAGCATTGTTCTTCATATAATGGACTGCTATGGTGCCCCTAGTTTGAACCTCCAAAATGCAGTTTAAATGCGGCTTCAAATGATCCCAAATGCAGTTTTAAAAGATCCCATCTGAGGAAGAAGGGTCTTATCTAGCAAAAAGATCAGTTAAAAAAAAAGGTAAAACAATGATATAAGACATTTTTGAGTACAATTTTGAATTTTGGAGTTTTTCGACATGCCCTAACTGTCATGAACCGGAAAAAAACAGAGTTTAAGCAGAGTAAGACAAGACGAGTGTTTGGCTGGGTTGGTACTTTTGCAGCGATGAAGGACGATTTTGAAGTTGGAGGAGAAATTGAGATTGGAGTTTTTCGACATACCCTAACTGTATTGACCCGGATTACACAGAGTACGTATGAGCATGGCAGAGCTAGACAAGACGAGCATTTAAGGTTAAGAAGTATATAATTTTTTTTTTTTAAGAAAATGCCTGTTCATTTCATTAGATAAGACCCTTATTCCTCAGCTGGGATCGTTTAGAGTCCTTTGAAGCTGCATTTAAACTGCATTTTGGAAGTTCAAACTCACGGGCACCATAGAAGTTCACTATATGGAGATATTTCCTGAAATGTTTTCCTCAAAAAACATAATTTCTTTCATTTTTTGGGTGCACTATCCCTTTAAGTGCACACAACAAGGTAATAATTCTTCATTTCCAGTTGAACATTACAGTTAAAAGTTGTCTTGATTTGATGAATGATTCATTAGAGTAATTTAAATCAGCAAATCACAATTTATAAGACTTGTGATTCATTAAAAGGAGAGCTATTAGAGTCATTACATTCGTTTGCAAATCAGATTGCAGTAATAAGCTCAGACTGTGATTTCTTTTGTTGTATTTTAGAATGTTCTCTTTTTTTTTTTAGCAAACATTTAAGTGGTTCGTGGTTAGTATGAATTTTTTAATGTCTTTTGCTCACCAAGGCTGCTTTTTTGAATACAGTAAAATGATATTGCAAATATTATTCAGAGTTAAAATAACCATTTTAAAATGATATTTAAAATGTTATTTATCCGTGTGTATCCATAAATTTTAGTACTTTTGTTATGTGCATTTTTATTTTTTTCTTAATATTTAACTTTTAACTTATATTATATTAATTTCAATTAATTGCCAAGGCAACATTTCTATTTCTTATGTTCTTAAGTTGTCATCTAATATTTAAATTTTTAATTTTAATTAATAAAAACGATTAGATGTAATTTTAGTAACAACATAGTTTGTTAACTCCTTTACTACAACCCTAGATATTTGTCCCCAAAGCTGTGCAAAAAATAAAAAATAAAAAAAAGCTAATAGGAGATACTTTGAAATTATCAAAGCTATTCTGTAACATCTGATGTAATAAAGCAATACACTTGTAAAAAAAAAAATTAACTGGATGTGTTTTGCATCTTTAGATGTCTCATCAAAAAATCTGTGTGTTCTAACTTGAGATTCTAATGTTGTGTTCACGCTGGGTGTCATCTACTGAAAGACTTTTAATATTTCAGTCAACAGCCCTAATGGTAAATGCATTCATGTTTATTTGCTCTTATGAGAACAGCATAAATATTGCTTCTGTCCTGATTAAAATTTCATCTTGGCATGTGGCTGATTAACAATAGTTGTTTCACCAATAGCTGTCCCTCTTTTACAATAGCTAAGTATTAATTTACCACTACAGGAGAGAATGTTCCATTCATTTAAAGAGAGAAACTGAACTGAACATAACGTGACAAACAGAGATCCTTGAAATAAAGATTGTGATAATTAGTATTAAAATAAAATAGCTGAAGTTACATACCCAGCATTTCAAACAACACAAAGTGTTGTCCTTGCAAAGTTCACTTCACAACAGTTGCACACACAAAAGTGAACTTGTCAGCTCCTGTTGCCATGGAAACAAAACAAACACTGCAACGACTACATTTCACTGGAGGGGTTAAGATATAGGAAGCGGAAATACGATGAGCATGTAGATATTACACAACAGATGAGATTTTACATTTCACATTTCTTTACAAAGATTACATGTTTACTGTGTTTCCCCTGCTATTAGTCACCGTCCACACGGCTCCCTTTATAAATGGTCAGGGATTGCTATAATCAGTGAAGTGGTGTAGTTATTCCCCGACTTATAATTTGTTTTCAGTCATACATTGTTAAACTCATGCGCACGCTCGTTCTCGCCAAGATATGGGCCATTAGTCACCGCCACACGTGTCTCCCCTCATTGAGCACAATAAGGTCACTTCGCCCTCTTTCTCTTATGTCGGCGTGTTATAGTCAGAAGATGCTGAGAAGAGCAGCAAGGCTGAACATGAGCGCAGACGAGAATCAGCACGGCAGCCTCACACCACTCAGCCTCAAACGCACCTCAGACACGGCATGCTGATTACACAGGAAGAGTGATAGCACAGATATCACCCAATCTTTCACTTTCACAAAGCACACGGGAACAGCTAACGCTAGCAAAGGGGTCGGAAGACTTAGAAACGTGTGCCACCACTGGTACACAAAAGGATAAACATAAGGAAAATGTGAAATATGATGACATATACAGTACATGCGACTGTTCAATAAGTTTGCAAGTATGTATAACTGCAGACTGGAGATCTCCAAATGGGGGCGGGAACTCCAAAATGGGGCGGGGTCTCGTCACGCAAAGACTTTCACCATTGGCTCTTGCTTCAGCCAATTGTTATTGACTTACATCTCAAAATAAAACTTTATAAATTAAACATTGTTTCTATTTGTTTTAATATAAAGCTAAATATGCTACATAAATAAATATGCTCAGTGAGAGCAGAGCCCAAAACTGCAGTAAATTTCACTGGTTAAGGTTAGGGACAGGTGTGGGGTAGGTTTAGGGGTTAGTATTGTTTGTAGCATAGTGTAGGAAATCAACTCTGTGATTGACACATCCAATAAAACCTTTAGAATCAGCTGTGGGGCGGAGTTTGCGCTGAAGTGGATTGGGGGAAAAATGACTCATGCGTGTCATGTGCCTGTCTGTCAATGGGAGGAAGCCACGCCCTGTTTTGAAGCACCCACCCCGTTTTGGAGTTCCCGCCCCCATTTGGAGATCTCCAGGCTGCAGTTAAACTCTTCTCTAAATTTGGGGTCATTAAGATTTTAGAATTTTTTTGAAAGAAGATTTTTACGCTCCGTGTTGGGGGTAACGCATTACAAGTAACGTGAGTTACGTAATAATATTACTTTTTTCAAGTAACTAGTAAAGTAACGCATTACTTTTGAATTTCTAAGAAAATAGTTACTTTTTCAAATAAGTAACGCCAGTTACTTTTTTCCCTATTTATTGATTGACAAGTACAGACACGAATTTCCCCTTTTTTTCGTGTCACTCAGCATGATTTTCAATATAATGTATTTCAATAGGGAGTAATTTTCGTGCCTGCACCACGTTTTTCTTTCTGCCGCTACAACACATTCGGTGTTTAATCAGCCACCATACAACGTTATTATTTACACAATTTAGACGTGTTTGAGCACCTAACTCAACCCCACCCCTAAACCTACCCATTTGTATATTATATAAAACACAAGATATAACAGGCACACATGACAACAAACACTGTTTATTTAAAAGTTTTAAAAAAAATTAACCGATTGATTTGTGTGAAGAACGCATGCAAAAACGATCACCGTCTCCATCCGCAATCTGCCGTAAAAATCTGTTTACTGTGCAAATTCAAAATTGGCGCTCGAGTAAGTAAGCGTTATGTTAGCTTTGATTGTAAAATGCCATTGGATCCTGTGTGTCTGCACAGAGTGAATGTAGGCAGCCACGTCATCGTTTTCAAAAGTCTCTGTTTACACTGAAACGAAACCCCAGAGTTTTCAAACTAAAACGGGGTCTGCAGGATTTTCGAAAGTCTCCGTTTTCGATGGTTGAAAAATGCAGGAGTAGTGTAAACGATAGCATAGTAAAAGTTTTAAAATGAAACGCGTTAGTGTAAATGCAGCCTAAGCTGTTGTAAATTACTCAACAAACTTACACCTTTGTTTCTTCTGTGTGTTGCTTTGCAACCACTTTGTTGCAACCATAACTTTTTTCTGAGGAACTACATTGTTTGGTGGAAGAATACTATTTTTATATATATCATTACACTTTATTTGCTCTGTTTCGCATTCGAACTCTGTGTAATCCGGGTCAATATAGTTAGGGTATGTCAAAAAACTCCCATCTCATTTTTTCCTCCAACTTCAAAATCATCCTACATCACTGTTTTACCTTTTTTGTAAAGGGTGTTTGACCCTCCTTGCATGTTCACTTTGTAAACACTGGGTTGGTACTTTTGCAGCGATGCAGAAGGAAAAAATGAGATGGGAGTTTTTCCAGAGATGGGACCAATCACTGCAGATTAGCTTCACGATGCATATTATAAGACAATTAAAGTGTTTTTTGACCTTGCATGTATGTGTATGTCAACCTGTTTTTGGAGACTATCAAAAAAAAAAAAAAAAAAAAGAACCTTTCATAATCCATTATAAGGGCACTTTAATACCAGCGGTTCCCTTGAAGGGTGTAATGTGAGTAAAATTAGCTTTGGGAACAGAACAAAATATTTAAATTGAACTGAATGATAATCCAACCCTTGATTATACAAATCAAAGAGTAAACCCACTAATAAAGATGTTGGATATCTGATGTTGATATTTTTTTCTAGGTCTTCATGTGGCAACAAATATGTGGAATATTCCTCACTGTAAGCAACCAAACCATAAATCTGACAAAAACTGATCTGTGTTGCAATGGGTTGTGAAAGTTAATGGATCAGGTGGACTGTGGGTCATGCTGTGTGGTTCAGTTGGGTAGTACGGCAGCGCTCAGGGCAGCGCTAAAGCACTTCGTTCTCTTTTCCGCTGCTTTTTGTTCTCCAAACATCACTGTGTAAATAACGGGATAGCGCTTCATGTCAAAAAGGTTGCCAGCACCTACACTAGTACAAAGACAGCGTCTTTTCTTTCGGAATTAGCTATGATATGAACAATTATGGAGTCACGGTTTGTGTTGGAGTATATGAGTGTAAATAATTCAATTGCACAAAATCACTGAGTTCAATGCTGCACTTGGCAACAACAGCAACAGTAAATTCCACTGAAAGGACAAATGACCTGCAAAGATAAGCAGGGTAGCAAATTGCTGTTGTGCAGAATTACCTCTGTAAACCGGCGTCATTCATTGTATGTAATAAAAATTAAGGGTCTTTGTTTTGGATCATATTTTAGTACTGAATGTTAGTGTTGTTTACATGAGATCCATTTGAGTCCCATCGAAACGGCCTAGTGAAAAAAGATGACAAATATTGTATTTTTAACGCTCTCAGGATTGATTCAGTCTGAATAACACATACAGCGCACAGTTATTGCAATTAGTCTGCAAGGGAAAATATATGCCTAGTGAACAGTAAAAGCTCCAAGCAATATTTCTTCAAAAAGGCCAGTTGTTGTCAGGGAGAAATGCATTTTATGCTCAAAAGCCCAACCTCGGTCAAGAAACGGATGCTCTTTTTAGCATTAGTAAACGAAGAGTATAAACACTGTAATTTGGCATTTTCCAATAAGAAAGTATCCGCACAGACCATTGAAATCATATCCATCTATGAATTCTCATAGTTATGAAGATAAAAAGAAACACATCGAATAAGACAAGCAGCAAACAAATGACATTTAAAGGTATAGTTCACTCAAAAATGAAAATTCTGTTATTAATTACTCACCCTCATGTTGTTCCAAACCTTTAAGACCTTCGATCACCTTCAGAACACAAATTAAGATATTTCTGATGAAATGCGAGAGCTTTCTGACCCTGCATAGATAGCAGTGCAACTGATATGTTCAAGGCCCAGAAAGGTAGTAAGGACATCGTTAAAATAGTCCATGTGACATTAGTGGTTCAACTGTAATGTTGTGAACGACTGACACGGAAGACAAGAAATTGTTGAATAAAGTTGTTGTTTTTGTTTTCTTTGTGCACAAAAAATATTCTCGTAGCTTCATAAAATTATGGTGAACCACTGTTGTCACATGTACTGTTGTCACTACCTTTCTGGGCCTTGAACATGTGAGTTGCGTTGCTGTCTATGCAGAAAGCTCTCGGATTTCATCCAAAATACCTTAATTAGTGTTCTAAAGTCTTACAGGTTTGGAACAACATGAGGGTGAGTAAATAATGACGGAATTTTATCCGTCACAAGTACAAAATGCGATCATACAAGAATGGAGCTTTTTAAAAAATCTGCAGTAAACCTCATATCAGTGTTCTGAAGAACCTTATAACAGACAGGGGAAGGTTTTCGACAACTGAACTGGTGATCTGGAAAAGACACAGATTGTACAAGGCTATTGCTTTTGTCTATTCTCCAGCATCGTTGCACAGAATGATCACCACTGTATCAGCTACACAGCAGGAGTTATCAAGGTATGAACGTTACATCTATATATATTCTTGTATATTATTAACAAACAAATCTGCTGGTCCAATATTTTTATGGACTGACAGAACAGTTAGTCTTTTTACCTTTAACATGTTACATAAAAGAAAGTAAACATTGAAATAATCAGCTGGATACACAACAAACAACAATAATGGCGTAAGATTGCAAAACGCACAATACAGCCAGACGATGCATTAGCACACCTGAGAGGTTTTTTGCGTAGTTTACTGTATTTGGCCACAGAAATGATTATGGCGATAATAGACTGAGAGCAGGAGCTATTTGAAGGACATGGGCATGAAATGAAGAGTCTGTTGTGGCATATTGTGAAACACTCAGTTGGCACAGGGGAGATCAACATCCAGCAGACAAAGACGCCCGACTGACTGATTGACTAAAATTGAACGTTTAAGAGAAACAGAGAGGCAGCATTTGTCATTCATATTACTAAAGTTCTAAAGTGTTTTTCAAACCAGAACAGAAGAGGACGAAAATTATAATAGCGAAAGAGCGCTACATTTTGATCAATGCTACTGTGTGAAATATGATTTCAGTTCTCACACTTTGTGAGCCTGTTTTGTTCAGTAAGCATATTGGGGAGACAAACTGGGGAGAAATTTTCCTGAAAAGGTTCCACTGTGACAACTATTGGGGCATGTTGTCACAAAAGCTCAATTTGTGTCCAACTGTATCCCTAATAGCACACATACATCTTGGAGACGTCTATTTGACGTCTGCATTTACACCTGCAAGACATATTTTTTACATAGGTTGCTCATCTGCAATACATCTATTGGACGTTTCCTATCAGATGTTAAATAAACGTCTATGTAAGATGTATGTAAAACTGACATCTTACAGACGTTTGTACACAGCTGATGCTTTCCAGATCAAGAGATCTTTAACAGACATCTTGCAAACGTACGTATGCTATCAGAGATACGTTCTTCAACCTGATCTCATGACGAAAACATAGCTGTGGGAACTTTTTCGCAAGATGCGAAATACGTAGCGCCATGTACGTTTCGTGACATATTTGATGTGAAATGTCCACTGAGTGGTGCTTAAAGAGTGTTTGTTTTTCTTCCCCAGAACAGATGAACTTGACTTGACAAATGTCCATTGAGTGACACAATAACTATAATAATAATAAAACGTTTTAAAATTACATACCATCTGCACTACACCTAAATCTACCCGATCTTTCATCTTTCATCTTTTAGCTCTTTCATCATGAGTTTCATCATGAGTTTTCACGAGATTCATACCCCATAAGTCTTATTGGTACGTGTTTTGCATCTTGCGAAAAAGTTCCCACAGGTACATTCTCTTCAGGAGATCAGGTAGCTTTTCTTTCTGTGCAATAAAGGCAGAAAAGTTCGATAGCTTTTCTTGTAGCTAAAACTTTCAGGTAGGTAGGTGATACTGGCTCTAAATCACACTTTTAACAACATAAAGCTACACTGATACCAACAAATTCCAATCGTTGTGGGGTTTTGTTGGGGTTAACCCTGTTGTTTTTTGCCTGGGCGAAGTGAATCAGCCCATACTCAGTGTCATAAAAGAATGATACAATCAATAGTACATTTTACCTTGCCTGTAAAAAAAAGTGACTCTGCTAAAACTTAACAAAAAGAACTGGTATGTGATTCAGAGTGACTAGTCATACGGATCTTCACAAACCTTATAACCTCGTGCATTTACCACATATCTCAGATTCACAAAATAAACTACAGTCTGCGAAGCAGTGGCAAGTAGGCAGGTGTATGCGGCCTTCAGGTTGTGCAGTAATTATTCTGCCTCTCTAGGCTTCTTCGGTTGGTGACTTTGTAATGCTAATAAATGAAAGCTTTCAAAGATAAGACTATTACTCTCTGTACAAAATGCAGAAAGTTTTCCTCACGGCAATGTGAAGTTTTGAAGCTTTGACCAATATCATCGAGGGAAATTTCACTAGGAGACTCATTATTTCACCTCATCAAATTATCATATGCTGAAGCCCAGAAGGCAACTCTGCTTTCAGCAGCGAAACAGTGTGTACCAACCATGCAGTTATTCACCTTAAGCATTTCTGTAATTGGCTAATTAAAAGATGAGGTTTTGTAATGGTATTATCTTTAAGAACCCGCAATCAGATTAGACTTTGATTAGACTTTAAATAACAAACCTATAACAGGAAATGTTCATTCAGAATCTACATCAGGGGCGTTTCCTCTGAGGAGGCAAGGGAGGCAGTGTCTCCTCAAAATATTGGATGAGAAAAAATGTGTAGTACAAAAATAAAACAAAATATAACATTTAAAAGTGTATAAATCACTCAAACATCATCCAACAGAGACACCATCAGGTAAAGTTAGTGCAGGAGTCGTGTCTCTCTCACCTCTCCTGAGCCCATTGAGTTTTAACAGACCCCCTAAAGAAGATGTTCTCAGCTCTGTCCCTTGTGATCCATTTTCCTGCAAAGTTCAATCCTAATCGAACACACCTGAACAAGTTCATCTTTAGGGTCTTTAGGATCACTAGAAAGTTATAGGCAGGTGAGTTTGATCAAGGTTGGAGCTATCTCTGCAGGAAAATGGATCTCACGGGCCAGAGTTAAGAACCCCTGCCCTAAAGCATGTGGTGAGTTTGGTGGGTGGTAACTGAGAATGAATGGGGGAAAATCACATTAGAGGAGGCAGTGTCTCCACTGCGATATGATTTGATATGACTGGTTATGTTCAGCTGGGATTGGATCATGCGATAAATCCCGCCTTTTGTGTTTGTGCGAATCAGTCTGAATGAACAATATAGTGGTATTAATAGGAAGACTAATTTAAAAAAAGCAAGTAAACAACTCACACACTTAGATATAACCACTTTGTTACATCAAAACAAGACTTAAAATGGCATGAAAACATGATTTTTGGGAGTTTTAGTGAGTAATCAGCTTGGTGAAATTTTAAGTAATCACTGTATTTGTGACCAATATATGAGCTTTTATGACTGATGATCCGAAAAATTCAAATAGAAAGTTAACTATTAAAAAGAATAGCTGAACATAATTTCACAAATAAAATATATTGTTGAAATTGTTACTGCCTTGAGTTATTATCAATATATGTGAAATGCTTAAAAACACTAATTTGATTAGATTCATACTTGGCATTAATAAATAGAATATGGATTATATTATTAATGTAAAAATATAAAATTGTTTTTTTGTTTGTTTTTTTTGTTTTTCTGATAGTGTAAGTAATGTTTATTTACCCAAGAAAATGTGACTGGGACATGAATATATATATTTGATTTATTAAAAAAAAAAAAAAAAAAAAAACTTTACATTTCACATTTCAAAACGCCACCACACAACACAGACCTAAATGCATTTCTTCCTTCCGTGAAACACAAAAAAAAGATATTTTGTTAAAAATCCATATTGTTGTTTCAGACTCCATTGATTTTCATTATGCGGACAAAACAGTTCTTCAAAATATCTTGTGTATGTATGTGTGTGTGTTCCCCAGAAGAAAGAAGGTCACACACAGGTATATGAAGAAAATTATCACAGAAGTTTTATTTTTTGGCAAAGTATTCCTTAAATGGGGTACTACTTTACATTTTGTACTGCACAAAGTTTAACTTGTGTGTCTATTTTGTTCAATAACTGGGGAGACAAAATCTGAACTCAATCTGCTTTTCATTTTATATTTTATATACGCCGTTTCATTATTGTTGAACAGTCTATAACAGGCTGCTTAAAAGCAGGTTCCATCGTGACAACTTAGGATGTGTTTACACTTGTAGTTCAGTTTGTTTAGTTCATTTGATCCGGACCAAAAAGGAAAGTGATACATTTGGTCCTGGTCCACTTAGTGTTCACACTGCCATTTTTGACAGCAAATCTAAAGATACCAAATCTAAAGGCATAATGATGCGTTCACAACCTGATTGGTCAGGTTGAATGATGTATATTTCGTGATGGAACTCAATGAACACCCCAAACAAAAGCTGTGTTCAACTTTAAGCGCCGATGCACAGACCAATCAGTGTATGACATCAATGTACCCATTCACCGACTGGTCTGCTCAGAGCCGCTTTAAATCGAATAGGCTACACCTAATGTCATTTGCTGGAATAAGCACGCTCACTGTTGCATATGATTTCATTTTCACCACCTGCAAACTCACGAAGAGCTCATCAAAGGCACTTGACCTCCTCGTTGCTTCACGTTTTGGATACACCGCTTGTTCCCTACATGAAATCATGTTGTATAGCATCGCATCTTGTCATTACATCCTGTTTTTAGTTAGTTTAAAAGTATTTGACCCGTGTTGCATTCAGTGGTGGACAAAGTACACAAGCTGAGTACTTGAGTAAAAGTACAGATACGTATAATAAAATATTACTCCAGTAAAAGTAAAAGTGCTCCTCTTTCAATTTTACTCGAGTGA
>JAHKKF010487455.1:0-11845 GCA_019740295.1 Labeo calbasu | reverse complement strand
CATATATAAATATACACAAATTAATGTATATATTAATTTATATATTCCAATATAACATAAATTACATAAACATTATAATAAATAGATACACTTGTAAACATTTCTTAATATTTCTAATAATATTTCTGTGTTTGTATTCATATATACATAATAATTACATAAGTATATGCATATAATAGGCAACTCAAACTTTTATTTTGACAGCCCTAAAATAAATAAATAAAAAAAAGAGAAAACTTTTATTTTATTTTATTTTATTTTATTTTATTTTATTTTATTTTATTTTATTTTATTTTATTTTATTTTATTTTATTTTATTTTATTTTATTTTATTTTATTTTATTTTATTTTATTTTATTTTATTTTATTTTATTTTATTTTATTTTATTTTATTTTATTTTAGGCGGAAACATAACTAAGACTTCACCCCCAAATACCAACTGTATACAGTATGAAACAAAAATAAAGTTAAACCAAGTGAGATTCTGTGTCAATTCCACCATTTTCTCTTTATTATGTTCTGCTCTGTGTTAATTACGCCTGCTTTGGTGCAGGCAAAGTGTTTATGGTAGCGGAGCCACTGGAGCGGCTCTGAAACAGCTGAAGTGTTCAGACACCTGGACACTGTCACGGCGCCAGAGTTCTGGCTGATTGAAAGCGGCAAATAAACACTTCTTCCATTCTAGTATAACCAGAAGCATACCTCATGCTATGAGACAGATGCTATTCCAGCCAGTTTTTGATATCCAAAACCAGAGTTTCCAGTGTAATATTTAGTAAAGATGAAACGTCCTGACAGTCTGTTCAAAGAAACGCAAGGTATTGCAAATGTGTGGCTTAAAGCTGATGTGAAAAATACTGATGTCATGGAACGACCTGTTTAATTACTTAAGGCGATTGGTGAGTAAGAGAACTCTGTTCAACACTGCAATAATATTAAGCCTATTTATAGTTACAGAAGGGAAATGAGGCCTTTTATCATGACTATTTATAGTCTAATTCATAAAGCATTAACATTAAATGAATAATTCAACCAAAACAAATTTCTGTCATCATGTAGACCAACTCACCCTCACAACGTTCCAAACCCAGTTAATTTTTCCCCCCAAGGAACACCAAAGAAAACATTTTGAAGACTGTTCTTTTTTATAAAATAAAAGTGAATAAACGCTGTTGAGCCATAGAAGTATCATACAAGTAATATATATGACTTCTATAGATACCTTTAAAAAGTTAATTTCTATAGCAATATAAATCTCACTGGCTGCTGTGCGTGTTGTCATGTTAATGTGGACCAATTTCTCGTGTTCCGTTTAATATCTTCTGGCCCTGTCTGCCTTCAATAGTCCATGTCCTCGGCCTCAGAGGTAGCCCGTAAATCAGTCTGGCTTTTTCATTGTAATATGTTGCTCTCCAAAATGAATGTAATAGAAAACACATCAGTTGAGAGGCTGTAATTCATTAAGCGATAAACTGTTTACTCACAAAATTGACATCCATTCAAAAATGGCTTATCTTCTCACCAGTGTACCACAATGTTGCACTTTTTGGCTCACCCATTTAAATACATCATCCCAAGCTGTGTTCTCTATCATGCGCGATGTGTGCGGTTGTGATATGACGCAAGATGAATGGAAATTCATCGGAATTAATAGAATCAAGCGAGTCTGAACCAGGTTCATTTGCACAAATCCCATCAGTCAGTTGTTTAAAAATACCCGATTATCAGGGCCGAATTACATCCTGTCAATCAAAAGAGGGCGGAAAATGTGGCGGACAGCAGTAGTGTAACAGAGGTCAACTGGTAAGAGTTCTGCAGTTAAACTTCATTTCCCTGATCTCAAGAGGGCTGCTAAAGGCTGTGGTCTTTAGCATCCTTGTTAGCATGCTGGCATCCCGTGCCAGAAACACCTGTTTGAATTCCCCTTGGAGAAAGTGAGAGGAGTAGAACTGGAGGAATTGTGGTTGTGGTGCCATGACCCGAACGGGAAAGAGGTTTACAGTGTTGAGTGTAACGGAGGCCAGCCGGTAAGAGCTGTGTTGGTAAACCTAACTCCCCTGATCTCAAGAGGCACAGCAGAGGTTGTGGTCTTTAGCATCTGAAGGGGTTACATTGTTGCCATGAACCGGAAGGGAAAGAGATTTAGGGGGGTGAGTGTAACGGAGGCCAGCTGGTAAGAGCTGTGTGGGTAAACCTCACTCCCCTGATCTCAAGAGGTGCACTAGTGAGTGATGCTAGAGGCTGCAGTCTTTAGCCCCCTTGCCTGCCTCCCATGCCAGAAATGTTGGGTTTGAATCCCATTCGGAGCGAGTGAGGGGAGTAAAACCAGAGGGGTTACATCGATGCCATGACCCGGATGGGAGTAGGGTTTAGGAGGATGAGTGTAACGGAGGCCAGCAAGTAAGACCTGTGCAGGTAAACCTCATTCCACTGATCTCAAGATGCACGCTAGAGGCTGCAGCCATTATCGTCCTTGTTAGTGCACCCAGCTCCCATGCCAGAAACACGGTTTGAATCCCATTTGTAGTAAGTGAGGGGAGTAGAACTAAAGGGGATAAATTAGTGCCATGACCTGGATGGGAGTGAGGTTTAGAGAGGTGAGTGTAATGGAGGCCAGCCGGCAAGAGTTGTGTGGGTAAACCTCAGTCCCCTGATCTCAAGAGGCGCACTAGTGAGTGATGTTAGAGGCTGCAGTCTTTAGCGCCCTTTTAGCGTGCCTACCTTCCATGCCAGGAATGCCAGGTTTGAATCGAGTGAGGGGAGTACAACCAAAGGGGTTACATCAGTGATGTGTCCTGGATGAGAGTGAGGTTTAGAAGGAAGAGTATAATGGAGGCAAGCAAGTAAGAGCTGTGCAGGTTAACCTCACTCCACTGATCTTATGATGCACTCTAGAGGCTGTGGTCATTAGCATCGTTGTTAGCTCACCCACCTCCCATACTGGAAATGCCAGTTTGAGTCCCGCTCAGAGCAAGTGAGAGGAGTAGAACCAGAGGTGTTTACATTGGTGCCATGACCTTGAAGGGAGTGAGGTTTAGGGGGGTGATTATAATGTAGGGCCAGTGGGTAAACCTTACTCCCCTGGTCTCAAGAGATACACTACAGGCTGCAATCTTTAGCATCCTTGTTAGCGCCGCCCACCTCCCATGCTGGAAACGGCAGATCGAATCCAATCTGGAGTGAGTGAGGGGAGTAGAACCGGAAGGGTTACACTGGTGTTGTGACCCTTGACTCGGATGAGACTGAGATTTATGGGGGTGAGTGTAATGGAGGCCAGCTGGTATGAGCTGTGTGTGTAAATGTCACTCCACTGATCTCAAGAGACACTATGACTGAAGCTAGAGGCTGTGATCTTTAGTGTCCTTGTTAGCGCACCCACCTCCCATGCCGGAAGTTCCGGTTCGAGTCCCGCTCAGAGCAAGTAGAAACAGATGTGTTACATTGGTGCCATGACTTTGAAGGGAGTGAGGTTGAAGTGAGGTGAGTATAACGGAGGCCAGCAGGTAAACCTTACTCCCCTGATCTCAAGAGGTGCACTACAGGCTGCGATCTTTGGCATCCTTGTTAATGCGCCTACCTCCCGTGCTAGAAAAGGTGGTTCGAATACCATCTGCAGTGAGTGAGGGGAGTAGAACCAAAGGGGTTACATTGGTGCCACTCGTGTTTAGGTTTAGGAGGAGTGTAACAAAGGACAGTTGGTAAGAGCTGTGTGAATAAACCTCACTCTTCTGATCTCAAGAGGTTGTGTCCTTGTTAGCGCCCACCTCCCATGCCAGAAACACCAGTTTGAATCCAACTTGGAGTGAGTGAGGGGAGTTGAAGTGTGTTAGAGGCTGCAGTCTTTAGCATCCTTGTTAGCGCACCTGCCTCCCATGTTCGAATCCTGCCTGGAGCGAGTGAGGGGACTAGAACCAAAAGGGGTTACATTGGTGCCTTGACTTGGTTGGGAGTGAGATTTGCGGGGTGAGTGTAACGTAGGCTAGCCGGTAAGAGCTGTGCGGGCGAACCTCACTTCCTGATATCAAGAAATGTGCTAGAAACTGCACTCTTGTTAATGTGTCCGCCTCTTATTCCTGAAACGTTGGTTCGAATCCCGCTTGGAGTGAGTGAGAGGAGTAGAACCGAAGGGGATTCCTTGGTGCCGTGACCCTTAAAGGTGTAAGCTTTAGGGGGGTGAGTGTAACGGAGGCCAGCTGGTAAGACCTGTGAGGGTAAACCTCACTCCCCTGATCTCAAGAAGCACACTAGAGGTTTGTGTTTGCGAGCTTGCCTCCCATGCTGGAAACCTCCGCTTAGACCAAGTCAGGGGAGCAGAACCAGAGGGGTCACACCAGGTCTGTGTTTTTTCCTTCACCAAACCTTATTCATAGAAAGTCTCAGCTTTCAAACCATGTACATTTTATCACAATATTCAAACAAGAAATGTTATTTTGATGCTTTTAAATGTGGCATGAAAGATTGCTTGTAGCCACTTCAGTTCATGATGCATAGAATAGAATAGATTTGTTGTTAATTTTAGCCTCTAATATTATGTAGCAAATGAGAGGGCTCCCTGTATAGTTTACAACTTTTTCCTTAAGAAAACTAAACTATAGCTATCGGTATCGGCGGATATCATTCTGAATAGTCGAATAGTCTTTATTGCCTGGGAAATTTAGTATTGGTGCATCCCTACTATAGATGATTGCATTATATGTTTCAATTTTTATAATTTCCTGAAAACATAAAATATGTGACTTGCAAAACAATACAAATTGTAGTAGGCCTATATTTTTAATACAGGTACAAATTACAAATCAATTTACACAGTGAATGTATGAGGGTAATGCAGCAGATTGATACTCCAGATTCATTCATCGTCTCGCACTCCTCTTATCTATGTACCTTCATCAAGTTATATTACAATTCCCCTGAAGTAACCCTAACCCTATGAGAAACAGACTGAAATTAAAGCAACATTTGCATTGCAGGTTAGGAGAACGCCAGTTTGGAACAACATGAAGGTAATTCATGAATTGAATTATAATTTTTGGATGAAATATTTGTCTAACAGTAAAACTAATAACAGTAATCCTATATCATTGTGCAGTGAGACAGATCTTCTAATCACCATGAGCGAGCCGTTTCGTTCATATCCATCTCAAGTCTTTGAAAGCAGAAGCGTAATTACCCAAGAGTGAGGGAGGTCTTATTTGAGCACGATAAAATCACCAGCACTCTATCACGTGACGTCTTCAGCTTGAACTCTTTGCCCATTTACTTCAGGTTGCATATGACAACAAGGAGACATGGTATGGAAGTAATTATGAGCCTTTTGAAAAGCATCAAGCTTACCTTCTCTGACCTTCTGAAGAGCCTTATCAGCGAGGAGAGGTCCTGATGAGATATAGTCTTTTCTCTTTTCTTAACTTTCACTCGTAAAATGGACCAACGAGAACCATCCGTTTATAATATGGCTTTTTGAGTCTTTTGTTAGTGTTACCTAACATGAAGTGGGTCTTTGGTATGAATAACATCATTGTTTAGTCAGAGTTGTTTAAATTCTAAATAAAAACGGAAAAAAATATAATGCCCAGTATTATCACATGCAACAAAATAACTATAACCCTATTATACTTTTTTTCAATTTAAGGACCAATGAGTAATTAATTTAAGTAGGAATCTGGCTCTGCTGCTTAACAACAATTTAGCAATAATTTTGCATGCTAGTTCCAGCCGCAAAAAAAAATAAATACATAAATATTGAATTTCTGTTATTCCCAAATGTAATTTTATAATTTTATGTTTGACATAAAAATCAATAATTTTCTATGATTAATAAAGTATAGTAAATGTACTATTTTTCGCACAAATGTGTTTGTGCGTGTGCTGAATAATAAAGATACTCTGGCATATTTAAAGCCTTACAAACAGGTAAACAAAGTCAGTATCTCTTAAGTCATAGGGTCGCCAACCACAACAAATTACCCATGACTTAATAATGGCCAGATGACGGGTATTTAGCAAAGCTCAGCCTCTTTGGACCTGCATGACCCTTCCACACTGTTAACATTAGCAACACCGCTTTTAAAATCTTAAAGCCATAAATAAAACAAAAAATGACTCTAATATCAGAGAATAATTAACTGATGCAATAAAGAAATAAGGACGCAATGCATAATGATGATAGTTTTTCAGATAGCTGGTAAACTTTTTTAGGTTTTTAATTATGTGATTTATCAAACGCAAGCGACCTCAAACTAATTCTTATTCTCAAGAATTGTTATTTATGAAGGAAAGAGCGTATATCAGTATATTTTTTTATAATGAGGTCTGATACTGTCAAACTTCAAAAAAGACACCATATCTTCTTCATCGTGAAGGATCGGGAGATGGAATTGGGAATTGGCATGTTGAACTGGATATGAAGACATGAGTTTATTTGGCATTTATTAATATTTGCTTTCATTGGGGGAATAAAGGTTTGAGGAGATTGAAAACGATAGGTTATCTTTACTTTAATTAAGGTTTGCTTGTGTTTGCTTGAAACTCAGCTGAACTCAATTGGTGTCAAACAGTATAAAGATCAATATGACTATGACTTACATCCCACGTAACACGGCTGATTCTAAATTCGCTGCTTCGTAAGACACGCTGAGCTATTTTTGACATCAGTGATGTGAAATGTCATTGACTCTTGCGTGTCTTATGATTGATTGTGACACGCCGAGTTGAATGCAGTTTTTTTTTATTGAGATTTGAGAGGTATGGCAGAGACGAAGATTTTCAGTGACTGAATTATGGTCTGTTCGTCATAAATATGACACCAGATAGCAATAGTTAATGTGATGTATGGACAACCTTTATGCTCCCTTTTTATTATTTTTAGATTAAATGATCATGACTGCATATTTTACGTCTTTTACGTTGCATACATGATATAGATGTGGAGAGGTGTTACAAGCACAAATGAGTCTGTAGAATAAAACAGTTTGAAAATAGACTAATATCACTTTCATGTGTTGCCACAAAACGTCCCATTGTGCTTTGATAGCATTATTTCTGAATGTACTTTGAATGTTCAAAATTATTGGTTTGCAAACACTATGAGAACATTATTAAAAACCAGGGCCATATGCATACAACTACTAAGAAATGCTCTAAGGAGTCTATTTTTGACTAAATTCTTAGCAAAAACCAGGACTTTACTTATTTTCTTTCTAAAAATAAAGCTATAATAGCTATAATATGTAAAAATTACTATATTTAAAGCGCTTTATTACACGGCACTCTGAAATGCTTGAAGCTGATTGGCCAGTCGCAACATTCCAAAGTCAGCTATTGGCTAATAGTGACCATCGTTAGTAGCAGTGCTCTAATTGCCCATCTGAAAGAATAATTTCCAGCTTTTCATTATTATAGTGTTGGTACTAAACACCCTGTGTGGTTTTATGCAACCAGCTAGATGTAAATTATCCCTAATTTGACTACTGTAAAGTGACATGACTGAAAGGTGCAGAGCAGAGATCCAAGAAATAATAATGAAATTCATTGTTGATTATCGTCATTGATTTTTTGAAGTTTTATTGACATTTAGATTTTATTACTAAGTTGCTGACTCCCATTACAACCCGACTAATGATCTTAATGATGTACACTATAATCACAATGAGTTTAAATAAATCCAGTAAATGCAATAAATGAATATATACATGAAATGATAGTCTGTTCAAACTAGAAATAATGTTTCGAATTCCACTATTTGCAGAGTGTGTGGGTTCAACATATCACAGTTACCATGCTACTCCTAACTAGGTTAGGAGACTCTCCAGCACTCATAAATCACTTAAGAGCCGAGACCTAGTCCTAACACTTACATATTTTTCTTTATGAATCACACTTATTCTTAAGTGTTGGAAAATTACATCATTCTTAGAATTTTGACACACTTAAGACAAAATTTTTACTCTGACCGGCTTTATGCATACGGCCCCAAATAAATTTGAATGAACATTATATTAATGTTATGAGAGACTGTTGCCACAGCATTAGCCAAAAATAAGAGATTGGTCCTTGTTAGCTGGGTGTTAAAAACATATACATACAGTTGAAGTCAAAAGTTTACATACACCTTGCAGAATCCGCAACATGTTAATTATTTTACCAAACTAAGAGGGATCAAATAAAATGCATGTTATTTATTATTTATTTATTTATTTTTAGTACTGACACATGAAGACACTGACATATAGTCCACAAGAGAAAATAATAGTTTTTAATAGAATTTTGAATGGGATTTTAAATAATAGAATCAAAATTACCCCGTTCAAAAGTTTACATACACTTTCTTAACACTGTGTTGTTACCTGATTGATCCACAGCTCACAGCTGCTGTTCTCCACAAAAATTCTTTGGTTTTCGAGCATTTTTGTATATTTAAACCCTTTCAAACAATGACTGTATGATTTTGAGATTCATCTTTTCACACTGAGGACAACTGAGGGACTCATATGCAACTATTACAGAAGATTCAAACGCTCACTGATGCTTTAGAAGGAAAAACCATGCATTAAGAGCTGGGGGGTGAAAACTTTTGGAATTTGAGGATCGGGGTAAATTGAACTTATTTCGTCTTCTGGGAAACATGTAAGTATCTTCTGTAGCTTCTGAAGGGCAGAACTAAATGGAATAAGAAAGTGATATTTACGTAAAATAAGAAAAATGCACATTCTGTTCAAAAGTTTTCACCCCCCAGCTCATAATGCATCGTTTTTCCTTCTGGAGCATCAGTGAGCGTTTGAACCTTCTGTAATAGTTGCATATGAGTCCCCAAGTTGTCCTCAGTGTGAAAAGATGATCTCAAAATCATACAGTCATTGCTGGAAAGGGTTCAAATACACAAAAATGCTGAAAAACCAAAGAATCTGTGGAACCTGAAGGATTTTTCTGTTTTTCTATCCAGGACAAACAAGAGACTAATGAACAGCTAACACAAAAAACAACTGTGGGTTATTCAGGTAACAACAAAGTATTAAGAATCAAGTGTATGTAAACTTTTAAACTGGGTCATTTCATATAAATATAAATTCAGCTATTATTTTCTCTTGTGGACTTTTATGTGAATTATCTAATTCAGGTCAGTACTAAATAAAAATAACATGCATTTTGTATGATCCCTCTTATTTTGGTAAAATAATTAACATTTTGCAAATTCTGCAAGGTGTATGTAAACTTTTGATCGCAACTGTACATACACACATACCAAAAAAAATGGGAATCATTTAAAATTTAAATCGGAAATTTTAAGATTCCAAAAAGGAATGTTCACAGTGATGTCACAGAAGAACCATGTTGGTTTCCAAAGGTTCAAAGATCCTTTTAGTGAACAGTTCTTAAAAGAACCTTTTCATAATCTTTTTGCACTTTAAAGAAACGTTTGCACAATGAAAAGCTTTGACGCTCTTAAAAATAAAAGTTCTTTATTGGCATTGATGGTTCCATGAAGAACTTTTAACATGCATATAATGTTTCCAATGCACAAAAGGTTCTTTATAGTGGAAAAAGTTTCTTTAGATTATTAAAACGTTATTAAAAGATTATTAAAATTTGTTTTTTTGAGGAACCCAAAAATGGTTTTTCTAAGGCATCGCTGCAAAAACACCCTTCTGGAACCTTTATTTTTAAGAGTGTATGGATTGTAAAGGTTCTTCGAGGAATCACAGATGCCAAATTTGAGCACATTTTATATTTGGGCCAAGATGAGAGCACCTTCACGGACCTCAAGTTGAAAGGCCCAACAGAGTCCATTCTCAAAACTCTGCTGGCAGGTAATGTGACACTACAACGATTGAATTAGAGGAAATCTACAATTAAATTAAAGGAAATCTACAATTTCCAAGGAAGAGAATCAGAGTACAGGAATCTTTCAGGGGGAAAAAAAAAAAAATCAAGGCATCACAACATCTTCCAGGAAAAGAGTGTCCCAATTACTTGTTAGAGTACTTCTTAGTCCTGGAGCCACACACTGAACTCTTAAAGAGATTATGGGAGAGTATGAAACCAAAATGATTTTAAATTAGGCAATAAAATGCCTGCTTTCCCAGTGTGGTCTGCCATGATGTTTTAACTCTCGGCGGCGGGGTCAAGTCGAGCGCACCTGGGTTAAATCTCAGACTGCGAGAGGAACTCGTCCGCTGCCAGAACAAACAGCAAGAATTTCCAACCGATTCCACGGGTTCTGCAAAAATTGCCGCATTTTCTCATAGATGCTAATTTCTTTCTAAGACTGACAGAAATCCTCTTTTCTTTTTCCCTTTAATCTGTCCGGCATTAAACAGATAATTGTGCCGCAGCGGAATAATTCAGCTCTTCCTGATTTTAGTCCCACATTTCATCTGTAATAATCATAAAAGCCTATGACAAACCGCACATGCTCTAATTTCTAGTAGTTTCCGTATTGAATCACCATTTAGCAGCTCACAACGTAAATATTTTGTTAGCGACACACTGGCTGTAACCTCTTCTGGACATTCTGAATGATCCTACTTTAAGATTCCAGAGGTGTGTCCCTCGTTCCTTGTAGAAGGAATTTTTATTGAAAATCAGAATGATGTGGGAATTCCCTGTGGTAAAAAGCACTTTCCACATTTTAGACACATTAGAGTCACCGGTTCCATGTTTTAATACAGTGACAACTACATAACCACATATTACCTACCCTGCATCCAGTAAATACAAGAATCATAATCCGTTGACTCAATGAATAACTTGAGTAATGTTTTTAATTGCTAAAAAAAAATAGACTGTTTAATTGTGAAGGTGCTCTCATGTGAAAAAAACATGAGTGACAACAAATATTCATGGCATTTTATGAGTATTCAGAGCAGTGCTTTTTTTCTTTTTTCTTGTCTTGTTGGACAGTGTGGTCCAGATATAAAATGTGCTTAATTTCTATGCATAAAGGAACACACTTAAAAACAAATGTTCTTTACTGGCATCTATAATTCCATAAAGAACCTTCATAATCCGTGCACTTTTAAAAATGAGGTTCTAGAAAGGTGTTTTCATAGCGATGCCTTAAAAAATATATATATATTTATATATATATTTGGTTCCTCAGAGCACCTTTCAGTGAACAGTTCTTAAACGAACCATTTTTTCTTATTATGAAGAACATTTTAATAATCTAAAGAATCGTTTTTGTAATTTGTTTGTTTGTAATTTTAGGTACATTTTTATACATCAGCACTTGTCCTCACACTATGTAGATGTTATTTATTTATTTATTTATTTGTCTGTTTGTTTGTTTGAATTTGAACATGTAAGTTTGTATAAATTTCTATAAATTATCACTTGTCTTCAAGTGAACTAGATGCTGCCCTTTTATTTATTTAGTTTGTTTGTTTTTTGTAAGTTTCTATAAATCAGCACTTGTCTGTAGAGCCTGCATTTATTTATTTATTGTTTGTTTGTTTGTTTGTAAGTTTTGTGATTTTTCTATTTGCTAAGTGAACTAGATACTGCGCTTTTATTTATTTAGTTAGTTAGTTATTGTTTCTTTTTTCTTTGTTCATTTGTTTGTTTGTTTGTTTGAATTTGTTTGTTTTTTTGTACATTTCCATAAATCAGCACTTGTCTGTAGAGCCTGTATTTATTTATTTATTTATTTATTGTTTTATAAGTTTTTGTGATTTTCTATTTGCTTGCTTGTTGCTTGCTTGTGAACTAGATACTGCCTTTGTATTTATTTATTTATTTATTTATTTAGTTAGTTAGTTATTGTTTGTTTGTTTGTTTGTTCATTTGTTTGTTTGTTTGAATTTGAATTTGTAAGTTTTTTGTAAACTAAGTAGAGCCTGCATTTAT
>JAHKKF010487439.1:0-11335 GCA_019740295.1 Labeo calbasu | reverse complement strand
CCAGCTAAAAGCCATCTCAGTCAAAAATGAGATAATGATACTGAGTGAATGCTCCTGACACATAGTATACGTCCATCAAATACTTTTACTTCAAACTCTCTAAATTCCAGCCTCAGCCCAATCAGAAATACCAGTACTTACATAGAAACCTATACTAAGTAGCCAGAAACAAATGCTAATTTTAAAGAAAAACGTCTGGATGTAGAAAAAAGATGGATGTAGAGGCCTTTGCATCTGAACTCTTCATATATATATATATATATATATATGTGTGTGTGTGTGTGTGTGTGCGCGTGTGCGTATGTATTGCAATTAAGAAGAAAAGAAAAAAAAAAAGAACAGGTACAGGTCAGTTCAAAACCCTACACAATAAGAGAAGTTGGGAGTACTAATCATGCTGTAATGAGTGAGTCTTGAAGGATCCTAATGCAAGGCTTTATTATAGAAACGTGGTCAAGCAACAGAAAACAATATAATCCAAGGCAGAGGCAAAAGAATAATCCACAAACAAGCAAGGGTCTGGGCAGGCAGCAAACAATCACAAAAACAAGGAAACAGTCCAGGGTAAAAACACAGGCAGGGCAAAACTAGAAAACTCAGAAAACAAGGAACATGCAGAAACTAGGAAAACATTTGAACATTTAAGTCGTTAGTGTGAACAAGTGTGCGTCTTTTATAGTCCTCCTGATTAACACTGGGAGGAGTCTGTAATTGGTTCCTAGGCAGGGGTTTATGGGAAATGCAATCCAGGGTGGAGTAGCAAAGGAATGAGAAGGAGAGCCCTCTCGAGGAGCTCATGGGCACTTCAACTAGAGATTGTGACACATGCATACCTGGGATACAAATCATAAAATAAAAAGAGGTCATTTAAAAAAACAGTAAATAAATAAATGACTGACAGCTTAATAATAAATTGTGGCTGAAGGTGATAAAAGAATCAAGTAATTTGATGTCTTTCTCCCTCCTTTATTATATTACAGAAATCTGAACATGAAATAAAGGATACAAAGAGTTTCCAAATACACTGACCAAAATTATAAACGCAACAATTTTGTTTTTGCCCCCATTTTTCATGAGCTGAACTCAAAGATCTAAGACTTTTTCTAGGCCTATTTCTCTCAAATATTGTTTACAAATCTCTCTAAATCTGTGTTAGTGAGCACTATTTCTTTGCCGAGATCTACCTCACACCTCAAGATGCTGATTAGACAGCATGATTATTGCACAGCCTTAGGCTGGCCACAATAAAAGGCCAGGTCTCAACCTGACTGCAGTTCGTCGTCGTAACCAACTCGAGTGGGCAAAAGCTCACATTCGATGGCGTCTGGCGTTCTTGTATAGCCAGCATACTCATTGGACATGTCACCCATTGAGCATGGATGCTCTGGATCGGTGTATACGACAGTGTTCCAGTTCCTGCCAATATCCAGCAACTTTGCACAGCCATTGAAGAGAAGTGGACCAACATTCCACAGGCCACAATCAACAACCTGATCAACTCTATGTAAAGGAGATGTGTTGCACTGTGTGGGGCAAATGGTGGTCACACCAAATACTATACTTAAAAATAAGTATAAAAACCTATTGCACCTGTGGACAATCTCACATATAGTGCAGAAGTGTACCTTTATCACCGGAACATTTAATGCATGTGTCTGGGGTATTTTGACTAATCCTGTTTAACCTTACTGGAGTAAAAAATGTTCTCATAGTTGTACTTGTAAGACGTGGAAAATCTCTGAAACTTTGATTTTTGATCAAACAAGAGGGACAAGGCAACAAGAACCAAACAGGGAAGTGAATACAGAAACAAAGGGGAGCAGAAAACCTACAAAATAAGAGTCCATGGCTGACACAAATACGGGGGAACACAGACTGGGTATCGTGACAGAGCCCCACCTTTAAGGAGCAGATTCCAGATGCTCCAAATAAGTCCTGAAAGGAGGTGGAGTGAAGATCAGGAGGAGGGAGGGATGGGCCAGGCCCATGGACAGGATGTAGGACCAAAGATTGAGGCGGATCGGAGAGCTAGGGTGGAGCTGGCAGAAGAGGAGACCACCAGGGAGGAGCTGAAGACCTTTAGGTAGACCACCACTGCAGGGCTGATGGAGCAGAGGACTGCCATTACTAGAAGGGCAGTGGAAGGTAGAAGAACCTCTGAGATTGCCGGGCATTACAGCGCTAAGGCCACAGAGCTCAATACCAACATCAGCTGTGGGTCCACAAAACTGGAAGCCAGCCTCGAATGTGTGTCTTCAGATGTTACATTCACAATTACCAGGAACACTGGAGTGGCATCCATGATGGCTGAAGACTGTGGCGTGACATCCATGATGGCTGAAGGCTCTACCGTGGCAGCCATCTTGCAGAGAGGCTCTGATCTGGCAGCCATCTTGTAGAGATGGTGACCATCAGAACTGGACATGTTGGTGACCAAGATGGGCCAAGCTCTGTGACCACCAGAGATCCAAATGCAGCTTTTGTTGGGACAATCCAGAAATGTAATCCAAAATACAGGCAACAGGTCAAAACACAGGCGAGCAATCCAAACAAGGCAGGAAACTCAGGCAAACAGCAATCCTAGAGACAGGCAAGAAATCCAAAAACCAAGAGAAATAAAACCAGGGACAATGCTCAGAATTGCAGAGTAACAACTAACAAGACTTCACAATGTGACAGAGAAAACACCAGGCTTATATAGGCAGAGGTAATGAACATCAGGCGAAAACAATCAGGCATGATGTGTCTGGGCAATGGGTTATGGAAAATGCAGTACAAGATTGAGTGGCAAAGATATGGGATGATGGCTATGGGATGGTGGCTATTAAGGGCACTCCAGCTGGTGATTGTGACATAAAGTCAGTTCATCATTAATTCAGTGATGTCATTGTCCAGCTCAGCCCACAATATTGCCAGACATTACGTCTCCCCAATTAAGCAACCCAAAGGCGACAGTGGCAAGAAACAAAAACTCCATCTGTGACAAAATGGAGAAAAAACCTTGGGAGAAAACAGGCTCAGCAGGGGTCTTCTGGCCAGACAAAACCAGCATGGTGTGGTTTAAGTCCAGGCTGCAACAAAAGTCAGACTGTGCAGAGGACTCACTGGTGACGAAGTCTTCACTGTGGATCTGTCTCAAGGGCTTATATAGTTGACACTGGATCTGGGTGGCTACGGTGGTCTCGGAATAAGAATGAAACAGGCTAATATCAGTGTAGATGCCATTCTTCTTACGATGTAGAAAGTACATTGGGTATTATTTTAGGTGTTCCTGGTTCCGGTTGACCTAATTAATGTGTTTTTTTTTTAGTTTCATTGCCTTGTTTTGTTGTTTTCCATAGTCATAGTTGATTGCCATAGTTTTGTCTTGTTTCATTGCCTTGTTCCTTTGATACTTTGGATTGCTCTCTGGTATTTTAACCTTCTGCCTGTTTATTGGATTACGCATTTGTCTTGCCCTGGATGTTACTGTTTGCTGGTGTCTGACCCTGCCTGTCTTGACCACAATCTGTACAATAAAGCTTGCACTTGGATCTTGCACTATCCACGGCTCTGTCGAATCCCGTTACATAATGCAGCCTAACAATCCTTTAATGGATCTGAATTATAAAAATGTGATAGTTTATGTGTATGCCAGGTTAAAGAGTTGGGTCTTTAATCTAGATTTAAACTGACAGAGTGTGTCTTTCTCCTGAACAATGTTAGGTAGATTATTTCAGAGTTTGGGCATTAAATAGGAAAAGGATCTGCCACCTGCAGTTTAATATTTCAGGTAATCTCAAATTGCCAGAGTTTTGAGAACGCAGCAGATGTGAAGGACTACAATGTGATAAAAGCTCACTCAAGTACTGAGGAGCTAAACCTTAAAACCTTAATAAAGGGCTTTATAGGCAATTAGCAAGATTTTAAAATGGTCATACATTCTGGCTGTAGTAAGAACTCTAGCTGCTGCATTTTGGACCAGCTGGAGTTTGTTTATTAAGCATAAAGTGGAACCACCCAATAAAGCATTACAGTAATCTAGCCTTGAGGTCATAAACACATGAATTAATGTTTCTGCATTTGACATTAACAGCAAAGGTTGTAATTTAGATAAATGTTTAAGATGGAAAAATGCAGTTTTACAAATGCAAACATGGCTTTTGAAGCAAAGATTGCTATCAAATAGCACACATAGGTTCCTAACTGATGACTGATGAGTTAGGGTTTTAGGTTATTACATGTGGACGTTTTTGGGCCGATAATTAACAGTTTTTTGTTGTTGTTGTTTTTCAGAATTTAGCAGTAGGAAATTACTAGTTATCCAGTTTTTTTATATCAACAATGCATTCTTGTTAGTTTTGTGAAATGGTATGTTTTGTCATCAGAACTATACTCAGAACTGAGTATCGTCAGCATAACAGTGAAAGCTAACACCATGTTTCCTGATGATATCTCCCAAGAGTAACACGTAAAGCATGAAAAGTAACAATCCTAGTACTGAGCCTTGAGGTACTCCATACTGCACTTGTGATCAATATGATACCTCTTCATTCACTACGAATTGATAACAGTCAGATAAGTATGATTTAAACCATGCCAATGCACTTCCTCTAATGCCAACATAATTTATTCAAAATAATGTTGTCGTCGATAGCGTCGAGCGCAACGCTAAGATCCAGTAGCCCTAATAGAAAGATACAACCATTATGATGATAAAATGTCATTTGTAACACTAATAAGAACAGTCTCAGTACTATGATATGGCCTAAATCCTGACTGGAAAACCTCTAAATACCCTTTCTCTCTAAGAAGGAACAGTTGTGAGGATATTACCTTTTCCAGTATCTTTGACAGAAAAGGAAGATTTGATCAGTCCGTATGTAATTACATCTCAAAATAGAAATGATGCTTTGGCAGCTAACTGAAATAAAATAAGTTGAAGATTTTTTTTTTTAGTTTGTTACTTTATAAAATTATTGATTTTCATTTTCTATTTTTTTTCTTTTCTTTTTTTTTTGATGGTTTTAGTTAATGGCAACCCTGATGGACATCTTGTTGCTCTCCACAGAAGCGCCGCTGCCACTGCTTATGCTCTGGACAAGGAGGATGATGAGAAGAACATCCTGGTGTTCGATCTCGGTGGCGGCACCTTTGATGTTTCCCTGCTGAGCATTGGTGATGGTGTGTTCAAGGTGGAGGCCACCAGCGGATACACTCACCTCGGCGGCGAAGACTTCAATCAGCACGTCATGGAGCACTTCATCAAACTCTACAAGAAGAAGACCGGCAAAGATGTGCGTGAGAACAACCGCGCCATGCAAAAGCTGCGTCGTGAGGTGGAGAAGGCAAAGAGAGCACTCTCCACGCAGCATCAGGCCCACATCGAGATCGAGTCCTTCTTCGAGGGTGAAGACTTCTCAGAGACGCTGACCCGCGCCAAGTTTGAGGAGCTTAACATGGTAAGAGAAGCTTCACCTTACCAACTAAACCTTCACAAAACTAGAACCACAAAACTAGAATATTAGTAGTATTAATTAAAGATTTTCATTTATTTAAATAAAAATAAAATGTAAAAATATAAATATTGGATTAAATACTGTAATCGCAAACTAAATAAGCTTGAAATAACTTGAAATAAAATAAATGTTAACAAATTAAATGTAATTTTTAAGAAATTTCCTTAAAGGGGTCATCGGATGCTAAGTTCACTTTTTCATGTTTCATGTTTGAACATTAATGTTTGTTGGCAGTGTATGTACAAATCTACCCTATAATGATAAAAATCCATGCAGTAGTTTTTAGTTAATCTGTAAAAATAATATTCCCTTTTTCAAATCGAGCCATTCTCAGATGTATCACACTCAAACACACAGACGGGGACGGAGGAGACGAGAGATGAGTAGCAATCCAATCCAATAGTTTATTAACAAGCGTAGTTGTAAATTTAAAAGCATAAAGCAGAGTATTAAGTGCTTAACTGAATGCTCTTGTAAACATGAGATGAACTCAAGTCCAATAGATGAGCCACGCCACACAGTCCACAAGGAAACAGCAGAGGAAGCAGGAACCAGCATGTGAACGGTAGACCAGACAATGAGTGAATGACAGAGAGTTCTATTTATAGGGCGTGGCTCAATGAGGATCAGGTGCAAGCAGTTAGTATTTGGGTGATAATGATCGAGCAGGCGGTGCTACCGGAGGTGTGTCAGATGAAGGTGGCTGTGGTGAATGCCTGACAAGATGCCTGTTGGTGTGGCGTCACACCCACAGAGTCCGCTCCCACGATAGTTGATTGACATGAGCGTTTTACCTCGGATCAGCTGTAACAGTCCAACCTCTTTGTTTCGATGCCGGAGCAGGGATGTAAGCAAGACAAAAATATCTCAGATTAAGTGATTGAGGTGTTGTGTTGCATGATGTAATAATGAACATAGTGGTCGTCATTTACTCCCGACATCTGAGCCACTGAAGATGCAGTAGATTACGTTTGTTTGTGAAGGGAATGTGGCTCCCGATCTACATATATCCGTCTATATTCACGTGAATCTTTCATGATCCAGCTTCACTTACAGCAGAAGTGAGTATAAGGGTTTTTTTATGAATCTTTGCAATCGCCTTTCCTAATAAAGTGCTAGTAAGCAAGTTTAGCGGCTAAATGCAGCTAAAGTAAACAGGCTCGTCACTCCACAGAGAGAAGAGAGGGGCGGGTCGAGCAGAGCTCATTTGCATTTAAAGCAGCCTTGACCAGAATGAGATGATTTTTGCAGAGCTGATTTTGGCATGGTAAAAAGAGTGTTGTTTTACACAACTATTGAGAATTTTTAACCAAAGTATATTAGAGACTTTTCATTAAGACCCTAAAGAATTATATCAACTTGTGGAAAATGGGCATCCGATGACCCCTTTAAGTCAGTCTGTCTATCTATCTATCTATCTATCTATCTATTGAGTTTGGTTTGTTCATTTTTAGTTTAAAATTACTAAAACTGAAAAAAAGACTCTCAATAGATTACTTAAAACTCTTAAATTAAAATGAAAACTTAAAATCTAAAGATAAAATACGAATTAAAAATATTGATCAATATTATCATAGTTTATTGAAAATACTAAAATAACCATGATTGTGCCTGTATCTGTTTAATGCATGGAAAATAACCAATGTTTTGTGTTTTTTCTCCTTACAGGACTTGTTCCGCTCCACCCTGAAACCAGTGCAGAAGGTTCTGGAAGACACTAACATGAGGAAGTCTGACATTGACGAGATCGTCCTGGTCGGTGGCTCCACTCGTATTCCCAAGATCCAGCAGCTGGTGAAGGAGTTCTTTAATGACAAGGAGCCGTTCAGAGGAATCAACCCTGACGAAGCTGTGGCTTACGGAGCCGCCATCATTGCTGGAGTTCTGTCAGGAGAAGAGGACATCAGTATGAGTCCATCTGCAACATCTGATGATAGACACGTCCAGATTTGGGCAATACATTCTTGATTATGATTTTTGGAATTATCAAACAACTAGCTAGATCTCTTGCCAGATGCTTAATGACTGAAATGTGTTGAACAGGTGACCTGCTGATTCTGGACGTGTGCCCTTTGACCCTTGGCATTGAGACTGTTGGAGGAGTGATGACCAAACTCATTCCCAGGAACACCATTGTACCCACCAAGAAATCCCAGATTTTCTCCACCACTTCTGACAACCAGCCAGCCGTGACCATCAAAGTTTATGAAGGTGAGCGACACTTGCAGAGTCAAAACTGACTTAGTTTACTTCATCTTGTAGGATTACATTTGTGACCCCATTGTTATTCAGTTAGATTATATGAACAAAGTTTTAATGGTTTTGTTTTACATTTTTAAAGATTTTTTCTTTTAATATTTTGTTCCATTTTACAAGTGAGAAACAGCTTAAATATCTGGCAAATTACAAACGTATGCATTTATGCTTTTTAACCCCAGTTGATTTACATCATATGAAAATTTACATTTTACATTTAGACATTTAGCAGACACTTTTATCCAAAGCAACGTACAAAAGAGGACAATCAAAAATCAGCAAAAGAGCAATAACATTCAAGTGATATTACAAGTCTCAGTTAGCCTAGCGCAGTACACGTAGCAAGATTTTTTTTATATAATTATATAATAAACAAAAAGAAAACAGATATAAAAGAAAAAGCAAGTGTTAGAGGCTTTTTTGTTTTTTGTTAATTGTATAATAAATAAATAGACAAAAATATGTAGAATATAAAAAGAACAGAGAAGCTAGTGTTATTTAATTTTTTTGTATGTTTTTTTAGGAAAACAAGCAGTAAGTAAATGAACAGAGTACAAGTCTGAAAGGATTTTTTAAAATTATTATAAAGAATAGAATTAGAAAGAGAGAGTGCTAGAGTAAGAGGGTCAAATAAAGATGGAAGAGATGTGTTTTTAGCCGATTCCTGAAGATGGCTAAGGACTCAGCTGCTCGGATTGAGTTGGGCAGGTTAATGAGAAAGGCTGTGAAAGTGATTTCGTGCCTTTTTGGGATGGCACAATAATGCGCCATTCACTTGCAGAATGTTACAGTTATGAACACTTTTCTTGTGTTTTGTTTCACATAGGTTTTGTCCTACATATTAGTCCTTTTCTGTTGGTTCCTTCCAGTTCCTGTTTGTCCTTATTTGGTTATGTTCCTGTTCTCATCAGTTCATTATTAATTAACTCCCATCACCTGTTTTGCCCTTGTCAGCTACCCTATTTAAAGTCTCCTTTCTGTTCATTTCGCTGTCGGTTATTGTTTAGAGTCACATGTGTTTATGCTGCCTTGAATTGTTATTCTTTATGTATCATGTGATTTATAATTAAAGCCTTTTGTGGATTACTTTCATCTTCATCGCCTTCCTTGGACTACACGTGACACAGAATGCTTCTAGAGGGGACTTAAGTCTGAAGTAATGAATTTAGATAAAGGGGTGCAGAGCCAGTGGTGGTTTTGTAGACAGACATTAATGCCTTTAATTTTATGCGAGCAGCTGTTGGTAGCCATTGCAAACTGATGAAGAGAGGTGTGACGTGCATTCTTTTCGGCTCATTAAAAATTAATCTTGCGGCCACATTCTGGATTAATTGTAAAGATTTGACAGAACTGGCTGGAAGACCTGCCTTGAGAGCATTGTCCAGCCTGGACAGAACAAGAGCTTGAACAAGGATTTCTGGAGCATGTTCTGAAAGAAAGGGCCTGGTCTTCCTGATGTTAAATAAAGCAAATCTGCAGGACTGGGCAGTTTTACCAATGTGGTCTGAGAAAGTCATCTAAACATCAATCACAACTCCAAGGTTTCTGGCTGTTTTTGAAGGAGGTTATGGTTGATGTGCCTAACTGGATGGTGCAAGAACTGTCTGTAAGACGAGCTGAGATGTGAGCAGCTATTGTCAGATCATCAGGATGGAAAATAAAATAATAAAATTAAATTAAAACCTAAAATTAAAACTGTTTTTTTTTTTTTTTTTTTAAATTTAAGAAACGAATGAGTCCTTTCTGCACAATCAAGCACCCATCTACTTATCTGAATTGCTGCATCAGTATGTATCGTGAAGCCTAAGATCGGGCGACCAGAACCTTCTGTTAATTTCACATTCTAGACTCAAGCGTAGAGGTGATTAGACCTCGCCTTTGGGATGACTTACCAGTTAGAATGTAGAATAGGTCATTCTAGGATGACACACAAGTTTTTATTACCTTAGGGCAGATGTGGAGAATCTTGATCCCTGCAGAGTTTAGCTCCAACCCTGAAAAAAAATACCAACCTGTATCCTGAAGACCTTGATTAGCTTGTTCAAGTGTGTTTGATTAGGTTTGGAGCTAAACTCTGCAGGGACACCGGCCCTCGAGGAGGGAAGATCCTCCAACGTGTTCTCTTTGCTGAAACCCTTTATCAATTAAGCATGTTTTGTTAGTTTCTGTGAGAGCACTTTTTTTATTCAGTTCACTCTTTTGAAGAGATTTTCAACAGATTTAAGCCTAATACAGTTTTGAAGTTTGTAGCAAAAAAATACATTTTAAAAACATGATGTAATTCAGCCATAGTATTTCCCTCCATGAAGATAGCCACAGAAGCTTGAATGGCATTAAACACAAACAAACAGAATAGAACAGAATCTGTTCTTACTCTTTTCCTGCATCTTGCAGGTGAGCGTCCGCTGACCAAGGATAACAACCTCCTGGGCACGTTTGACCTGTCTGGCATCCCTCCGGCTCCCCGTGGCGTCCCTCAGATCGAGGTCACTTTCAGGATTGACAAAAACAACATCCTGCTTGTCACCGCTGAGGACAAGGGCACGGACAACAAGAGCAAGATCACCATCACCAATGACCAGAACCAGCTGACACCTGAAGAAATCGAGCGCATGGTGAACGAGGCCGAGCGCTTCGCCGACGAGGAAAAGAAGCTGAAGGAGCGCATCGACGCCCGCAACAAGTTGGAGTACTACGCATACTCCCTGAAGAACCAAATCGGGGACAAAGAGAAGCTGGGCGGCAAGTTGTCGTCTGACGACAAGGAGGCCATCGAGAAGGCCGTCAAGAAAAAGATTAAGTGGCTGGAGTCTCACCAGGATGCAGATCTCAAAGACTTCCGGACCAAGAAGAAAGAGCTGGAGGAAGTTGTGCAGCCCATCGTAAGCAAGCTGTATGGCAGTGTAAGCACACCAAAGGATGAGTTATAGATGGTCCAGACACTGTTTTCAGGCGCATTGATGCCCTCGCCTCTCTAGGTGTACATATTGAACACGACAAGACATTTTTTGAACGAAACTGACGTAAAGCCTCAAATCTATTTTACGAAAGACTTCTGTGAAGCATTAGAGCAGGGGTCACCAAACTTGTTCCTGGAGGACCGGTATCCTGCAGAGTTTACCTCCAACTTTCCTCAACAACCCTGCCTGGAAGTTTCAAGTATACCTAGTAAGATCTTGATTAGCTGGTTCAGGTGTGTTTGATTAGGGTTGGAGCTAAACTCTGCAGGAACACCGGCCCTCCAGGACCGGGTCTGGTGACCCCTACATTAGAGAGTTGTGATTGAATTGATTCACATATGTATCACAATTCTAACTTCTAAATCAATTTTCTAAAGTGTTTCTAAAATTTCTTTTTACTTTGCTGTGCTGATTACTGGCACATTAGGGTTTTTCACCACGGTAAGCCATGAAAAAGGTAGGTGCTGACAAACACACGGTTGAAGCGTGAACTTCTGAATTGGAACTAAATTTAATTCTGAGATGGATTGTCATTGTTTAATTATGTAATTGGCATGATACATTTTTACCTGACAAATAAAATGTTATATTTAATTTATTCTGATCTCTTCTGAAATCATT
>JAHKKF010487436.1:0-29286 GCA_019740295.1 Labeo calbasu | reverse complement strand
AACTCGCAATTGTGAGAAAAAGTCAGAATTGGGAGATGTAAACTCGCAACTGAAAGGAAAAAAGGTCAGAATTGCAAGTTTGTATCACACAATTCTGAGGAAAACTATAATAATGGAATGGTATAATGGAATTTTGAGGAAAAAAGTCAATTGTGAGAAAAAAAAAATCGCAATTACCTTTTTTTTAATTCAGTGGCAGAAACAGGCTTCCATAGAAAAACACTTTTTAGAACTTTATTTTCATTTCAAATGTATTTAATCTGTTAATGTCTCTATATCATGATAAATGATCAAGCATACATTTTATACTGTAGGAATACAAGATACAAGTCAAGAAAATGGCAAAATTAAGCAAATTATTCCTTATGGGTCCTGTTTTCAGCACACTGACAGTTAGCAATTTGTTTACTAATTATTAATCAAGCTAAAGGTATCCTCATTTCTTCTCACGTCTAGTTCACACCTTTTTACAAGCGTCCTAAACATATGTTTGAATCCATGCCCCAGGGGTTACATTCAACTCCAGAGGGGTGTGACACATTGCCACGGTAACCGCACACCATCCCTGGATCTCTCGACCCCTGACTGGGTGTTCTGACGAAGTCCCACGACAAGGTTACACCTGCCGTCACACTTGAGTATGTGCATGTACACGGAGCAGCTAATAGATTCTTAAACATACTCAATGAATATTTCATGCTGTTTAGTTGTGTGATCTGCTCAATGACTGCAGAAGGACGTAAAGTTGCAGTGAAACTAAACGATTACTGCATTATAATTGTTTGTTTTGTTTGCCTAAATATGAGGATTCATTCTACATCTCTGTCAAGCTTAACTTCATTGCTTTTCTCATAAATCCATCATGACTATATTATTGTAGAGTCCAGCTGTCTTTTTTTCAGCACTGGAAACATGATCATCAAATTTTTATAGACCTGATGCTTTTGTTTTGGGGAACTGCCTCACAAAGCAAATCCTGTCATATTACATGTTCCTGTGCTTCCCGAACATGGTTTTACTTAAAGATCACACATGCTTTCCTCTGACATCGTCTGTGTGTCTCACTTTCCTCTCTTTGTGTCTTTCCTTTTCTCCTCACAGCATACTTGCTCCTGCTGGACTGCTTGCACCCACTACTAAGTGTGTGGACATTGATTAAATATTTAAAAGTCCACAGTGGAAGAATGGTCTCTCCTACACATAAACATGGACACACATTTAAAGGCTTGTCAGAGGATATATGTGGTTGTAGAGGGTCCTTTTTTTAAACTGCAACCATAAAAAAAAAACACTTTTTAGTAAAATGTCATCAAGCAGATCAGCCAGATCAGATATTTAAATTTGGAGTAATGGCTTCTGAAAATTCAGCTTTGTAACTGCAAGAATTTTAGGCAAACTGCTCTCATGACGAAAACGTACCTGTGGAAACGTTTTGGCGAGACGCAAAATACATACCAATAAGTACATATCACTTCCAACAGAAATGTCCACTGAGTGGCGCTAAAAGAGTGTTCGCTTTTTCCACCCCGGTACAGATAAACGTACGTACGGGACGTTTTATGCGATGTTGGTTTTCGTCACTGCAGTTCTGACTTGAACTGTCCGTTGAGTGGCGCTATAACTCTAATACCGTGTCCTAACTACACAAGATGCAACGCCACAACATGCAAAATTTCTATTTTAGAAAGGGTTTCTACTTCTGTGACGTCACAGCTGAATAAACAAAATACAAACTATGACAATTATAATCTCAGGTACTGATTATGTACTTCATTCAATGTTAGTTTAAATATCTTACCACGTGACAGTTATAGCCATTCCAAAAGCAACAACAGATAATTTACCTCAGATCTTGAAAATAAATGAAAGCAAAGATGTACATTAAAACTGCAATGCGAACGTGACATAAAAAAGCAATCACAAGAAACCGTTTCAGCTTGTTGTTTTGATCTCTCATCTTTCAGCTCTTTCCTCAGGAGTCATATTTTCATGGGATTCATACCCAAGGATTCCGCAAGTGAAACATATGGAGCTGTAATTATAACTGTGTACGAAAACGATTACAAGTGTTCGCTGTTTTACATTTACATTTCTGTTGGAAAATGCAGTGATTTGTAGGCCTACCTATTGGTACGTATTTCACGTTTCACAAAAATGTTTCCACAGGTTAGTTTTCTACATGTGATTTGGTATCTTTTAAAATATATTAAAACAGAAAACTGTAATTTTAAATTATCAGAATATTTCACAATATTACTGCTTTTACTGTATTTTAGATTATTTGAGTATAAGGGGCTTCTCTCAATCTTGGCAGTACAACGTATGTTAGCAAAAAGTAATCAATGCAAAAAAAAGAAAAAGGGTATAACAACAGCATAACTTGTTGATATTTTTGTTGCTGTTAGGCAGCATGTGAGTGAAACAGTGTGTACATCTGTTCTGACTTCGGTGGCACAGCTGGTCTTACAACTCTATCATTTACTCACCGCAACAAGCAACTCGCTCCCTGGCAACTGTTGACACTCATGTCTTACTGAAACGCAAAAGGTCTCACCTGCCACCGCTGTACCAGCATGCTTACACAATCAAGCGCTTCCACATGTAGACAAAATTTAAAATTACACTTTCTCCCCCTGTTGTATGATCGAATACTAAACACAGTGCATAACCACTGCACAGTGGGAATCACCTCTGTAGCCTCTGAATCCCAGCTCATTTATTGTGGGGTACAGGTGCCATCGGGAAAAAAAAGGACATTCTTAGTCCACTGTGTGGTGGGCATCTGTTATCCAGACCACCATTCTGCTCTGTATTTATCTTTCCATCATTTCCTGTTTTTCAGCCATCAATCATCCATAGCATGAAGCATTTAAATATGTTGTTTTCCACTGATCTATCAGTCTATCTGTTTACTTGCTTAGCTTTAAATCACTGCTTTGAATATGCATGATTTAGATCACATGAAAAAAAAAAGGGCCTGATTTTTATGGAATAATGTATGTCAAAACTACACTAAAATTCAACATTTCTATTACTATCTAACATTGTTCTGACACGCCAAAGTCCCAGTGTTCCAGAGGGACAGTGAAGATTTATCTGACTCATCAGAGCCACTCGGTTCCCCATCTTCAGGCGTGGATACATCGGGTCCATGGGAATTTCCCCAGACAGGTTTGATGAATATCTGTATTCCCCCTCAAACTGTAGACTGGGAGTTTCTCCAAAGTGTGTCTCTTTGGGTAGAAATACAAGAGGTGTACTCAAGAACACCATGACACGTTGACTTTGCTTGCCCCTCTCTTTTGGCTTGGCTATTTTTTCACTCCTCGCTTCCAAATGCTACAGTTCCTTTTTCTGTAGATATGCAGTTCTTTAAAAATATAAAGTAATTAAAATGACATCATAAATTCAGGAACAGCAAACTAAATATTTACGCTGACTTGGTCAGTATTTACTGACTTGGACTCTGCATCAGATGTATGAAGCCTACAATAAAAAAATATTTTCCAATGTTAATATATGAGCAAAATCACATGAGTAGGCACGAGACCTGAGTGCCATAGGTAATCAAAGCATGCCAATATACAGCAATATTGCACGCCTACAAGTGTGATATTGCGTTTATACAACAGTTTGACGGCACAAGTGTGTAAATACATAAGAAACAACAATGAAGTGTCTTCAAAAACTCTCTTCTGTGCAAACTGCTTCCTTCCACCCCAGATTCAAATCTCAGTTCGACAGTTTAACAGCTGAGCCCAAGCCTCCCTTACTAATTAGAAAACGTCACTTTAGAACTAGTGTCATATTCACAATAAAACATTAGTTTGAATATCCGCTGAGGAAAGCGATATGACAATGCTGCTCAGTGCATTTGTTGGTTGTGTCTTACAATATATTGTTTAAAGTAAACATAATATAAAACTTTCAATATAAAAGTCTTTTACTGCTGACTCACTCATAAAACAGTCTCTTGTCACCATCTAATGGCGGAACAACACACCGTTTCCCAATACTAAATGCTATTATTAATTACTACTATTATTTAAAAAAAACAATAACAGCCATCATGAAAGTTGCTAGGCAATTCAGCCAAAAGTACAAAGGCAACAATCTGATATACAGCATGAAATTTACATAAAATATAATGTGATGAGATTTTTCCCTCAGCCAAAACTGTTTGCTCTGGAACAAATAATAGATTCATAGGACCAAAGATTGCCCAAAACAAATTATATCTCGTGTTTTTACCACTATAGAGACATCAGAGTCAGCTGCAAATTGCAGAAGATCTGGCCTAGGTGAGGCTGTTCTTGGCGGGTTCATGAGAGTTGAACGGCCGCTGACAACCTGGAGCTCACATCTCCGAAAACATCAAAGCAAATTTTCAAATACACGTTATCTTTATTAACAAGTTGCATATTTGAAGTCTAAAAAACTACATTATCACCTAAAAAAGCTCTAAAAACTACATTCAGTGACACAAAAACAGTATTCTTTTTTAAATTATAGTGGATTTTGGCATACGCCGTGACACTCGCTGTGACAAAAAGTGAAACGGTTGGAGTTCCGATATCACAATAATATCACACTCCTCTCAGCCAATCAGATTCGAGTACCAGAAGGAACTGTTGTATATATAAATGTTTTTAAATGCATACATATACACACACACACACATACACAGACATGAATAAAGCACTCTTTTAAGATACTGAATTTGCCCAATGTTATGAACTCCAGTCATTAATATGAAGTATAACAAGTAATAAAATCTCTATGGACAGCGTAACATCATGAATATGATTATACAAATGATGGTGGAAGGATTAGCTAATATGTGTCATCATGTATGAGAGCACCTGCAAATGCTTGGAACCCGCCCTTAAATGTTAATAAAGTTGCCATGCATATTTCAGTGATGTAAACAGACGCAGGTGAGGCTGGGCTGAGGAGTGATTTATTTATAAGGGTCTGTCTTGTAAAGGTGGGGTTTACAGGGGCCGTCCTGTTTGTATATGCACGTGTGTGTTTATGTCAGCTTGGGTGTGAGTGTCAGTGTGTTGGAGTCTATGTTGGCTCCCGGAGGCATGCTAAGGGTGCACAACAGTCACAGCTCCACAATTTACTCAAACACAATCACGCTACATAAACAGCAGCACTACTGAGTGCATGTGTGTATGCATGAGTCCTCTGGGAATGTGCGATTTGATAAGAAAATAGGCAATTTTCTCTTTTCAGAAGATGCAACAAAAGACTTCTCTTCATTGAAAACAGTCCCACAGGACTAGAATGCTTTCCTGAATCATACACAGGGGAAATGCGCAATGATAGTTTACATGCTCGGTCATGTTGCTATGAATATATTCAACCTTTTAAAATGGGCTCAAACAAGACAGGTAGGTAAATTGTCTGCCCGGATGGATAAGAAATCAATTGTGAAACGAAGAGACAAGTTCATTTACCTGACAGCTTCGGAAATGGTTGACTTTCAAACGTAGGAGAGAGAATCAAAGGGGGATAGAATGAACAAAAAGACAGAAAACAAGAGGAAAACCGAGGTTCTGAAAGAATAAAAGGATGGATGAGCATGGAGGAGCTCTTGGGTAAGAGATACAATTGTTAATGGCTTAAAGGGACAGTTCACCCAAAAATTCTGACATTAATTACTCACCCTCATGTCATTCCAAACCCATAATGCCTTCATTTACCTTCAGAACACAATATTTTTTTTTAAGAAATCAAGAGCTTTCTGACCCTGCATAGACAGCAGGGGAACTACAAGAACTACATGTTGAGGGCACAGAAAGCTAATAATAAAATTGTTAAAATAGTCCATGATATTTTTAAAAACCATTTTTAAAATGTTTCTAAATATTAATACACTACCGGTCAAAAGTTTTTGAACAGTAATGTTTTGTAATGTTTTTTAAAGAAGTCTCTTCTGTTCACAAAGCCTTTTTGCCATTTATTTGATCCAAAGTACAGCAAAAACAGTAACATATGAAACTATTTTTACTATTTAAAATATATATTTTCTGTTTAAATATATTTTAAAATGTAATGTATTCCTGTGATTTCAAAGCTGATTTTTTAGCATCATTACTCCAGTCACATCATCCTTTAGAAATCATTCTAATATTCTGATTTGCTGCTCAAAAAGAAAAAATGTATTATTATTATTATTTTGAAAACAGCTGAGTAGAATTTCTTCAGGTAGAAAAGTTCAGAAAGTTCAGAAGAACCGCATTTATCTGAAATAGAAATCTTGTGTAACATTATAAATGTCTTTATCATCACTTTTGATCAATTTAATTTGCTAAATAAAAGCTTTTTAGCAAATACTGATATTTTGATCTTTATAATAATAATAATAATAATAATAATAATAATAATAATAATGTTTCTTGAACAGCAAATCAGCATATTAGAATGATTTCTGAAGATCATGCGACACTGAAGACTGGAAAATTGATGCTGAAAATTTAGCTTTGATCACAGGAATAAATTACATTTTAAAATATATTCAAACAGAAAACAGTTATTTTAAATAGTAAAATTGTACTGTTTTTGCTGTACTTTGGATCAAATAAATGCAGGCTTAGTGAGCAGAAGAGACTTCTTTAAAAAACATTAAAAATCCTGATAATGTATATATAAAATTTTATTTATTTCCAGAGTTTAAACACCATATAGTGCACATTAAACATTCTGTTGAATATAAGTAACATTGTAACTATTGTAATATTACTATTAGTCAGGGTTGCCAGGTTTTCATACTCAAAACCTGCCCAAAAAAATCACGTTGGAAACTGCGCACCTGGGGATAAAATACACGTTTTCTGTCAGGGTTTCCCTGGCTAAATATGATGTTTTTGGGGTCGCTTCAACCCGTGGACATCAAAAACTACCTGCGGCAATGGTGTAAAAGTAGCCCAATTCCATGGGAAAACCGCGGACTTGGCAACACTGGTATTAGCAGAATGTATTTGTAGATATCTTAATATGTAACACTAACCTAACAGTCTACTAATACTCTAATGAGAGTTAGTAAACGTAGTTGCAAAGTTACAAGAAATTACTAGACTACTGAAATTAAATATAACCAAAAGGATTGATGAACACACTCACCCTTTCAAGATGGCCTTTCAAGACAAGACAGGTGAATTGGGGTATGAAGGATGATAAAGTGAACAAAAACACAGAAAACGAGGAAAACTTAGGATTTATGATAGAAAAAAGGATGTATAAGCATGGAGGAGTTCTTGGGTGGGAGTTCCAAATGTTAATGGCTTAAATTAGGGTCACCGCAACAGGAAATCGCAGACGACTGGGGTGTCATAATTCATCATAGCCGCGCTCAGTAATGCAGTGTAGGAATAGGATATGCAGGAAAGTCAGCCTTTCTTCCACCATGACCTCATACTGCCAATGCGTCTCACCACAAGACATACTCTCCGCCATTTAGACCAGAGAGATGATTTGTCAGTCTCTCTCGCTCACATGCGCCTGCACGCTAACCAGCGGCTGGTGCTAATACACCTCCTTCTGTCACTACGTGCCAGTTTCTTGTCATTTGTGCGACTATTCTTACCACAATTTCTGTTTTCCTTCTCCCTCCATCTACAACCGTACGGTGGGAGTCAAGCTGAGTGTGCAGTCTTTAGCGGAAAACTTTCTGCCCTGTTTTGCTCTCTTCTGTATTATTAGGACCTATAAAGTGGAACAAGGGTAAACTAGGACATGAACTGGAGGCCTTTCAAATGAGAGGAGAAACGATACATTTTTTATACCGAACATTGTAATTGATTTGGAGTTTCTTCCATTATGTGCATCTTTTTAGCTTGTTAGAGGCACTTTCTCTGCCGTATTATGGCGCGTTTGGCCACGATACCTTATAAATCTGTCAGTACGTTCTTAAAAATAGATTGAAGGGGAGAATGCCAACAACTTTTCTCGGTTCATTGACGAGATTACTGAAACAAAAACAATTGAGGGTCTTAAAGGGACATAAACACGGGTGGATAATGCAGTGCATAACGTGTGGGAGTTTGTCAGGGTGTGTTAGAGAGGACCCTCAGGGCTGCAGTATACAACAGAGACTGCCAACATTAAGACAGGGTATCAATCCAAGAGCCTGGATATTGGAGCATTGTCTGTCAGCAGATATCAAGTGCACTAAATCTAAGATTACCAAATTAAGAGGAGGCACTTAAGTGAGGTATCTATTAGACACACACACATAATGTACACACATACAGTCTAAAAAGAGTCTAAAAGTCTGAGGGAAACAGTAAAAATGCTTATAAAACATTTTTTAAGTAAACATCAGTAATTTAAAGAATTTCTGAGGATTTGTTCTACCCCTCTTTTGCTTTAAAGACAGCAGTACTACCCAAGTAAAAAAGAAATATACTAAAATGTATATAAAATATGTTTATACTACAAAAACATTTACATAAAAATACCCTGCAATTATACTTTTAGTATTCTAAACTGGTAAGCCTATACTTAAAGTCTGTTAAATCAGAATTTTGTACTTAAACTAAAGTATATTTGATTGTGCTAAAGTGGAACTATTGTAAGTATACTTCAGGTACACTTTAAATATCTTACATTTAAAGAGCAATATTATTCAAAGACCATACAATAATAACATAAAAACACATTTTAGGCTTAATATCAAGAAGTTCTGAAAGATACATTTCAGATACACTACCAGTCAAAAGCTTTTGAACAGTAAGATGTTTGATGTTTTTTAAAGAAGTCTCTTTGATCCAAAGTACAGCAAAAACAGTAAAATGTTGAAATATGTTTACTGTTTAAAATAACCGCTTTCTATTTGAATATATTTCAAAATGTAATTTATTCCTGTGATTGAAAAGCTGATTTTTTAGCATCATTACTCAAGTCATATGATCCTTCAGAAATCATTGTAATATTCTGATTTTTATTATGTTGAAAACATTTGAATTTTTCAGTTTTCTTTAATGAGTAGAAAGTTTAGAAGAACAGCATTTATCTGAAATAGAAATCTTTTGTAACATTATAAATGTCTTTATCATCATTTTTGATCAATTTAAAGCATTCCTGCTAAAAATAAAATAAAATAAAATAAAAACAAGTCTCCAAGCTTTTGAATGGCATAGTGTATAATGTTACAAAATCTTTTTATTTCCGATAAATGCTAATTTTTGGATCTTTCTATTCATTAAAAAAATGCTTGAAAAAATGTGCTCAACTGTTTTAAATGTTGATAATAATAATAATAACAATAAATGTCTCTTTAACAGCATTTTAGCATATTAGAATGATTTCTAAAGGATCATGTGACACTGAAGACTGGAGTAATGATGCTGAAAATTTAGCTTTGATCACGGGAATAAATTACTCTTAAAAATATATTCAAACAGAAAACAGTTATTTTAAATAGCAAAAATTTTTACGTTTTTTGCTATACTTTGGATCAAATAAAAGCAGGCTTGGCGAAAAAACATTTAAAAAAAATCTTACTGTTCAAAAACTTTTGACTGGTAGTGTATCTTTGCTATTAAAACTATTAAAATCATTACATTTTATTTCATACCGTTGCTATCAGGACATATCTTCAACTAAAATATGGGCAATTAAATATTTAGATATTGACATAACTCTATATAAGTACCTTTAGACAAATTTTGATCCTACCTTGTCTGTCTTTAGTTATTCAATTACTCAAATAAATTGTCAAAACACAAATTTTAATTAATAAAATAGTTGATTTACTAATTAATATTATTGACATTTTAAAATATATAAGGGTTAGGATGGCTACTTCAAATTATTTTAAATTTTGTGCTACAACTAAATTACCAAATTTTTCTATTTCCCTTAATAACACATTCATTGTCTGACGCAAGATTTTTTTCCCACTCCTGAATAGGTACTGTTATTTTAGCTTTGTACCTCTGTAGCAGGTGCCAAGAAAAAGAAGAGGAACAAATAGATACGTGTTCAGGCAGAGTTAGAGAAAGCACAAAAGACTTGCTCTCAGACTACTATGGACTAAATCGTTGTGAATGTAGTTTCAGATTGCGATAGCTCTGGAAAGCCCAACAACAGATAAAAAGAAGTGAAGACACTTGCGCTCTTTATCAGGTTGTCGGGTTGAGTCTGTCGGCAGCATGTTTCTGTCCAGTCACACAGAATCTGCGGGAAAATAATCTGTCAAGAGAGCTCAGGGTCTCATTACTGCCTATTCAAACTCATTCCAGAACATCATTACCTTGTAAAGCTAAAAGGATGTAAGAAAAATAAAAACTGTGTTGCCATGTACCCGTCACTTCCTGCCGTCCAGGACACATTAAGAATTAATGAGCTCCTTGTCATGTCCTTTCTTTGAACTGCAGATCCTTTGCATGCATTCATACACACCCTATAAAATAAAAAAGACATTTTTGTTAGATAATTAGCTTTTTTTCACATTTTGGAATGAATTAAATGACAACTGCATGGACATCACAGAGTAGAATTCCTTCTCTCTGCTGAAGTGCACCACCCAATGGAGAGGCGCATCAGTCGAGTGCAGATGGAGCGTATGATTGTCCTGCGCATCTGTGGTTTAAAGGCAGAGAGAGGGGGAGACTCTTACGGCAGATGAGCGGTGATCCTGGTCCTTGACTCTGTGTGTGTTCATTCAGGGAAAGCGCTTTTGGCCCACTTACTGACGTACACGAGTAATGATAGTGTCAGTGGACTCGGCTGGTCGCTGGCTTCATTCTATCGCTCCCTGCTTCCCATATACATCTCCCTTGTGCTCGGATTCTAACTAAACTCATTTCACGCCTGTTCAGTTTGTGGTGTTTTTACACTGTGAAACTAAATTCAGATTCTAATTGTTTAACCCGTTTTGGTAAACCTTTGTGAGTGGTACACTACTGGTACACTTCTAATAATATAGTAAAAAAAAATTGGTTAATTATTGTGAGAATGCATAAGTGTGAATTTGAAATTAATTGGTCAGGCAACACCTGGAATTTAATTTAAATGCATGGCATTTTGATAAATTAAATGACTTTTTGTATAGGTACATATATATGAAAGTAAATGTATTAAGTATAAAAATATATACATTTGCCATTCAAAAACTTCGGGATTGGTATGATTTTTTAATGTTTTTAAAAGATGTTTCCTATGCTCACCAACATTGCATTTATTTGATGAAAATACAGTAAGAATAGTAATATTGTGTAATTTTAAATAACGACTTTGTATTTAATATATTTTAAAATGTAATTTATTCCTGTGATGGCATAGCAGCCATTACTCCAGTCATTACCTCATCAGAAATCATTAAAATATGATTTGATACTGAAGAAACTCTTCTTTTCATTAACAAATATACTGTACACTACTAGTCAAACGTTTTTGAACAGTAAGATTTTTAATGTGTTTTTTTTAAGTCTCTTCTGCTCACCAAGCTTGCATTTATTTAATCCAAAGTACAGCGAAAACAGTAAAAATGTAAAATGTTTTTACGATTTAAAATACCAGTTTTTATATGAATATATTTTAAAATATAATTTGTTTCTGTGATTTCAAAGCTGAATTTTTAGAATCATTACTCCAGTCACATGATCCTTCAGAAATCATTCTAATATTCTGATTTGCTGCTCAAAAACATTTATTATATTATTATGTTAAACAATATCAGTAATAATAATAATTAATATTTCTTGAACAGCTTATCAGCATATTAGAATGATTTCTGAAGGATCACGTGACACTGAAGACTGGAGTAATGATGCTGAAAATTTAGATTTGATCACAGGAATAAATTACAATTTAAAATATATTAAAATAGAAATCAGTTATTTTAAATAGTAAAAATATTTAGCTGTGTTTTGGATCAAATAAATGAAGACTTGATGAACAGAAGAGAATACAAAACTTACTGTTCAAAAACTTTTGACAAGTAGTGTATAAAAATGATCAATAGAAAGTTGAAAAGAACAGAATTTCTTTGAAATCGAATTTTTGGTACTATTATAAATGTTTTTGACACTTTTGTTCAGTTTCACCCTAAACCTTTATAAAGTAGTGTTTATGAATTTACTGTATATTTGAATTTTTATAGGTGACATTATTAACATGTCTTTTTTTTGTTATTTTACTTTAAAATGTAATTATTATTTATTCAGCTTCGAAGAATCACTATTTCTAGTTTCTAGTCAAAAATACAAGTTCTGCTTTCTGTTTTCTACCTCACTTTAAATTCGGGAAGTGAATTAGAATTACAAAGGCATTGTAAATCAAATTTTGAACTAATTTCATTCACAGTGACAAGCACACAAGCATCACTATTAGCACTATTCAGCAAATCTGAAACGATCAAGCAGCTTACAACTACACTTTGGTTTCTGTTCTGTTGATTAATTACCATTTTGGTGAAAAATGTGCCATCTGTTCTTTTAAATTACATTTTACAGCTATTAGGTTTGTAATATTTCACAGTAGCCAACTCTCAATAAAAAATGTGTAATATACAGCCATTATTAAAAGAAACACTCAATGTATCCAGAAATCACTTGCAAATTGGTTACGCAGCAAAAATGCTGTCGGTCTGAAACAACGCAGATCTGTGCTGTTGCTTCTCTCAAGCGTACGGTGTGAAACGGGCCTCGGGGTATAAGAGATACCGGAGATTTTGTGGATGAGGAATCCAAAGTGTGTCTATGTGTTTGATGGCTGTTGGCCAGGTCCAGTAGAGTAATGGAGCAATTGATTGCTGATTGACCCCAGTGTCACTAAGGACACTTCTTCCTGTTCAGCCACTGCATTACTTTTATTTTCATTATGGCCACACAAACCGAGACCCGCGACCACCACCATATAAAAGAAGCACAGTGAGAGAACGAGACTTAAAAGTAATCATATCATACTCATTAGCCTGTAGTTGTGATGGCAAGAGTCACCGACAAGCGAAGACTTTAACTGACCTGCTCTGAAGAACTACAGCTAATAGAGTGAGTGGGGAGAACTGAAAAAACACATGTGATCAAGAGTGCAAACACAGCAGACTTGTGTGGAGAAGCAAACGGATGGATCAGAGTGAATCAGCGAAAACACAACCTCTTTTTCAAGGTCACTGCAGGTCAATTAGCGCCTGTAAAACAAAGAATGATGAGTGAAGGACAGGCTGACAGATACATGACTCTCAGTCATTTCATAATATGGCAAACCTTTATTTTACAGTCCTGTTTCTCATGTACATGCTATGTATTTATTACATACCCTTAAACCTAACCCTACCCCATGTAGTTACCTTATATTAGCAGAACATTCTTAGGTAGGTACGTACACAGTAAGTACATGTAAGGACGTGTAAGTGCACATACTGTAAAATAAGTGCAATAATAATTGAACCCCTATAATTGATGACCACAATTTCTCTCCAAATATGAAGATGAAAAAATATAGGCACTTTTTATATTATAGTAGCTTTGAGCTGTAAGCCATCATACTGATAGTTTATTTGCTTCTTTTCTTTTTTTTCGCCAGTTTTTATTTACAGAGTCCATTGAGAGGACAGTAAATCAAGAGGATAGATAAGGAGAGGGGACTTTATTCAGGGTAGATGCCATATTTATGAATAAAAACAAGGCAATGCTGGATAGATGGACAGTTGAGATCATAAGTGTACATACACCTTGTAGAATCTGCAAAATGTTAATTGTTTTACCAAAATAAGAGGGATCATACAAAATGCATGTTGTTTTCTATTGAGTACTGACCTGAATATGATATTTCACATGAAGGATGTTTACATATAGTGCACAAGAGAAATAGTTGAATTCATAAAAATGAACCTGTTCACACGTTTACATATGCTTGATTCTTTATACTGTGTTGTTACCTGAATGATCTGTTTTTCTTTTTTTTAGTGATAGTTGTTTAGTGATAGTTGATAGTATGAGTCCCTTGTTTGTTCTGAACAGTTTAACTGCCCACTGTTCTTCAGGAAAATCCTTCAGGTCCCACAAATTATTTGTTTTTTCAACATTTTTGTGTATTTGAACCCTTTCCAACAATGACTGTATTATTTTGAGATCCATCTTTTCACACTGAGGGCAACTGAGGGACTCATAACTATTACAGAAGGTTCAAATGCTCACTGATGCTCCAGAAGAAAACACAATGCATTAAGAGACGGGGGGTGAAAACTTTTGAACAGAAAGAAGATGTGTACATTTTTTTTTTTATTTTGCCTAAATATCATAATTTCTTTTCTTATGTAGTACTGCTCTTTCACTCCCGGCTCTTAATGCATTGTGTTTCCTTCTGGAGTATCAGTGAGCGTTTGAACCTTCTGAAATAGTCGCATATGAGTCCCTCAGTTGGCCCTATTGTGAAAAAAATGGATCTTAAAATCATACAGTCATTGTTGGAAAGGGTTCAAATACACAAAAATGCTGAAAAAAATAATTGGTGAGCCTAAACAATTTTTTCTGAAGAACTGCAGGCGGTTTAACTGTTCAGGACAAACAAGGGACTCATAAACAACTATCACTTAAAAAAAAAAAAAACTTGTGGATTATTCAGATAACAACACATAAATTAAGAATTATTAAGAATCAAGTGCATGTAAAAATTTTATTTTTAGTAAAACTATTATTTTCTCTTGTGGACTATATGTAAACATCCTTTATGTGAAATACCTTATTCAGGTCAGTACTAAATAAAAAAATAACATGCATTTTGTATGATCCCTCTTATTTTGGTAAATTAGCATTTTGCAGATTCTGCAAGGTGTTTGTAAACTTATGACCTCAACTGTATAGTTTAATGTGCAATACTGTTGTGTCAGTCATTCAGCTGATGCAAATATGTATTTCTAAAATATTTTCTTACTATACGTCTATCACTCACACTCTAAAGTTTTCATTCATGCATTAAATATGTTGTCTAATGGTGTCTATCCTAACTAAGGTCTGTGGGATTTGAACCCACAACATCTGAATGAACACCACCGTTACTTTTTATGGCAACCCCCCTTTCAGACCTCCAGAATTTTTAGTATGTCATTCAACACATACACAGAAATATAGCTAATCCCCCCAAGTAAAAACTTTTATGAGACATTCAGAGCCATTATATTTCTTTATGTCTCACAAGACTAAAAAAAATAAAACTGCCTTTAAAAAGGTTGTTTTATTTTCTCGCAGGGCTCCAAGACCAATACTCACCCCAACCCAAAACCAGAGGGAGTTCCACGTGTTTAGCTGTAGGCTGTCAAGGTGGGACGTGACTGACAGGAGCTCTTTCCACACACTAATTGGCAGAGTGGGAAAGTCTGAAAAATTCAAATCTTCTGGCATTTCATCGCTCCGTTTTCATAATCAGGCACGGTTCAAACATTAGGAGCCATTTGTTTGTCTGTTTGTTTATTTATTTGTTTATTTTCGGGTGCGCGGAAAAACTGTGGAAAAAAATCGCTTGCGTTGCAGATTTTCTCCCTGTGATAGCATGTTTTTCGCTTTGTCTATTCAGCACACAGCGTGTCAGCGCGAGTGTGCGTGCAGGCGCCCGCGTTTGTGTGTGTGTGACAGCCGGTTGTGCAGCGGCGAAGGGTCGCTCACTCACCATCTGTAAATTGCTTTTTTTCAGCGGGTCGGTGCTGCGCCGCGGCTCCGCTCACTGTGTGGAAGGAGCCGTTCCGCAGTAATGAGTTTGTCGGCGTTTGGGGATCGTGCACGGTGCGCGCCCTGGGTCACTAATTCAATCCTGGGAGCGTTCTAAATAATTATTAATACCTGCTAAGCGTTAATAGAGCTTCATAGGCGATTCATCAAGCTGTCGATTTATTTTAGGGGTTGCGACATTTTGTGTCTGTGATTTCAAACACGTCCAATAAACGTGGCCAGCCTACAGACCTCTAGAGGGGAGGCTTTTTATTGCAACCTATCGAAAATGACCATTATGAATCCAATTGTTAATTTAGCTTTCCATCTGACAGCCAATATAATGCGTGATGACATAGACCTACAATTTGATTCAAATAATTCGTGTAGGCCCACATATAAAACGAGGCTTATGCAAGTGCACACACAATGTACACATTTCCAAAGTGCCCTCGTGAGTGTGTGAAGTGCATTGTGTGTGAGAATGTGCGTCTGCCTCTCTTGTAAGCTGAGCCATAGAGACGCTGACTACAGGGGAATCTCATCGGCAATGCAGCCTAGACGCCAAAGAACACACTACCTCTTCCTCTTGCTCTCTCTTCCTACTTGCCTCCATCTCTTCTCCCCCTTTCATTAAATGCACCTTGGCCTAAAGAGCTGCTACCATGGAAGACCAAACGTATGTCTTTTGGTGCCATACATCCATTTTGACACTGGAAAACAGAAAAGCATACATTAAGGAGACAAAAACCAGTCCTCATTTGGACTATTCAAGTCCACTTGTGCATTAAATAAGGATGTTAGCAAATAAATACACAGACCTGTTATTAAGATAAAAACAGGGAGGGGGGGGGTGTCAGTCTGCTACATGGTTGAGATGAAGTGATGGCTGTCACACACATTGTCTCCTCTGACACAGCAGAAATGAGAGGAAGTCAGGAAGAAGAGTGGGGGATGGGTTTGAGGGCGCGCTGAGATTGAGCTTCAGTCTGGGACTCTGCCTAAGCTGAACAAGGACAGACAGCATCTCACTGGCCACCTCTTGCTCTAACCAAACGTGGCCTGTTGTGTGCATAACACGGAAACATGACAAATGTCATGTTTAGCTTCTCAGTGTGCGTGTCAACCGGGCTGAATATCCGTTTGAGGAAGATACATGCCGGCCCTCCCGTCTTGTACTCTTAATAGTAAAAAGTAAAAAAGCATCAGTGTCAGTTATACAGTAGCAATGCCTGCACAAAAAGTCAGCGACAAACAAAAATGCTCCCCTGGGCTGGTCAAAAAAAGAAAGATATGAACTTGAGCAGTGAGCAGTATCAATAGTCAAGTGTCTCTAACCGTGAAGTAGTTCTGTTGAGACTGTTTAAGCATTCTGTATAGAACAACATCATTCATTTCCAGACAAAGCTTTTTGCTTACTTTAACTTGCCATATAGATCTGCTACATTTGGTCATTTTATTCCAGACAAACAAAATGCACATAAAAAGGCACATTTTGGGTTGTAAACACCAGTGTTTACCTCTTGGTTTATTTTAAATTCACTAAACTGCATAAAACACACTAGACCAACCTTACACTTATTATTTCCAATAAAACATTTACCTGATGGATTATTCAAATTGTATTAAGAAGGACAAATTATTGTAAAAATGACAAATGACACTGCACAGTGAAGGAAAAGGGCATTACTGGTCAGAGCAACTCTTGACAGAGAGTTATACTGACATTTTGGTTACAGCACTGTGTAAAAAATTTAGAACATTTGGGATTTCCATTAATCTTAATATGCTGGGTGAAATAGCTCAGAAGTGGCAGGTATGATAGAGAGCAAGTAATGCAACATTATGCCCACTGAAACATAATGAATGTACTTCAAGTCATGCCTGTTAAAATGCTGGATTTTAAATATTCAGATAAGAAATTGTAAAGTAATTTCTTTGCTCTTTTTATCAGTGTGAATTAATGTATCTTTAAGAGAGAACAGACAGCATTCACATGTGTGATGTTTTGTTGATTCTTATGCATATGTGATGTAAGAGAAAACAACCTGTATCTTGCCCATACACACATCATCTGAGGCTTTGAAACTGGGTTGCCTCTGGCACACAAACAGTGATAAAAATGCCAGAAGCAAAAGAGGTTAAGTGAAACACTTAGGGACTAACCTTCCAGTTTAGCCTTTGATACAACAACAGGTGCAGAGCACTTAAACAAAAACTAAAGTTCAACCACCAACAGGCTGTTTTCATCTTCACACAGAGTACGCGAACCTGCGAGAGGCTGAAACAGCCTGGAAAAAGAGACCCGAAATTAGACCCGAATTTTAGACTCTCACGTCATATTAATCTTGTACGGTTTTGTTCAAAGCATTTAATATTAGAAAAGCCGTTTGTTCAGATATAATAATATCACACATTAAGGAACATTTGATGTAATGTAATTGGGAGTAAGGGGAAATTAATAGGAAGATTAGTCAGTGATCAGAATACTGTCGCGAATAACCTTAAACAGTAATTCGCGGGTCAAACTATTACAACAAATGAGAGTAATGTTTGCCATTGTAAAAACGTAATTTATCATAATTTTAAGTCTTTTATTATTCGGGTAAACTAAAAAGTAATCTACCTACCACAAAAACCCTATTAATTATCGTCGATTAAAAGAGAAACATTTAGTGTCACTCAAAATTAATTTCATCTTAATTGGTTCCAATAGGAGACGTTTGTGAGCAATAATAAGAATAAGAAGAATGCAAAGGATATACGAATAAAAAAAATCACCCTGTTTGCTCGTTTCTGTACGTATCATTCAACTTTCATCTAATGAATCATTTCTTTTCAAATATTCGTGTAAACAAAACGTTTTAATGTTATAAACGAATGTCACAATGTATCGAGCATTTATAAACTTATGTTCATTTTACGATGATAAAGTAAATCTTTATGCCACATCTCTATAGTTCATAGAATTAAAATGAATTATTTAAATTAGGTTTTGAAAATGTAAACAAATAAGCTTTTGAAATTAACTTTTGAAATAGTATGATTCTTGTGCCTTATGCGCAATGGGGCACGGTGTTTTATATAAGAAACAAAACGTTATTTCTCGCGTTTTTATTATTTTAATTTCATCTGTCATTTAAGCCTAATAGCTGTCACTGAAAGCGCCGAATCTCATAACAATAAAACAGATATTTTAACCATGAAAAGACACTTGTTGAGTGATTGGAAAACAGGCTGATGCATTTGACAGGAGTTTTTATTAAACATTATGAAAACAAGATTCTGAACAACATTCCATTTCGAAACATTTTGGTTTGGACTTACTGACACGTAAGGACATTTATAATTTCGATAAATATATAGAAATTATAAGCTATGTACAGTTTTTTTCTTTTTTTCCATTTTATTTATTTATTTTTTTTACATAAGACAGCACACATGACAGCACATGTGGTTATGTAACCTCAAGCCGCTGTGCCTCAAATTAGACCAATAGACAGAGAAACTGCTTCATAACGAACTGTATCATAATTCATAATTTAACCGAAAAAAATAATCAATGTTAACAGTGGTTTTCAGGTGAGATATCAAGCAGATACTAACCCAGGTACAGGAGCATACTTGGAGACATTGTCTTAGGATTCTGGCCGATAGATCTGTTAGGAAACTAAGCATACACAGGTCGGAAAGAATTTGAAAACTGACTTAAGACAATTTACGTGCATTAGATAATCCATGTTGGCAACTTCTTCATTTAGCCTGAACAAGATGGGCTATATTTCAACCTCAAATGCGCATGATTACTTATAGCGAAGTTTGCACACAAGCCCTCTATTATTGTTGAATTATATCCGCGTTTAATCTCTTGACATCTACCTGTAGTGAAATTCAGTATGGTCGGAAGCCTATTATCATCACGATGTTGTAATGCAAAACAATAGGCAACTGCTTTATACAGAGTATGCTACAGATTTATTATGTCATAAAAAGTTAAAACAACCATTCTTGCCCTACTAACGACGGCTGTCATATATTTGAAGTTAACAGTTTTATGTCATTCATCATCCCGGCCATTAAGACAAATATATATATATAAAAAAAACTTTCTTGAGATGATCTTAGTTATTTTTGATATCCATGTCTAACCGGTTTTCTACATACCTCCGTTTATTTTGAAATACAAAATTCACATAATCAGAGCTTCTGTTAATTGCTTTCGAATTTGGTGCATAGAATATTAGCAGCAATTAAAGTCCTTGTGTTTATATGCACTTTAGATCGACTAACTATGTCCACCATAACAGCAATTCGATTAACACAGAGGAAAAGAAATGTTATATAAATCCCAATTCTTCGAATCGTAGTGCAGTAGGCTTTCTTTGAAATTGTACATATTCAATAGGATGAGAATATCTTTGTCATTTGCATGCTACTACATACAAACATCGTATTAAGACGTTTTAAATAATCAAGCAAAAAGGACTTTAAAAAGTTAAATTAACACACCATTTGACCTCTACATATGTACAAGTGGGAATAAATAACTCTGGCTCAGTTCGGTGGATTTTTTTCCTTTGTTCTTATTCAGTACTTTTAAACAATAGAAAAAGAAATGCAAGGACGGATTTCATGTGATTTCGCAGGTACGCAGGAGTTCCTTCACATACACGGTTTGTGTCGAGCAGAAGAAACGAAAAAAAAGAGAGAAGAGAGAGTGATTAAGGGCCATGCTTTTCATCCAAGTGCTGTATGAGGAAGAGAGAAAAAGGACCTGGCGCGTTTGGAGTACCATACATGTCCCGCATGCAGGATTGGTGGGGTAATGCAGACTTGAGCAATGCTTGAGGGCCCTCAAAGTTCACAAGTCCCCTCAACCTCAGTTCATGACTGAGAAAAGTCAAGGATGTATTGCTATCTCCCTTTCTTGCTTATAAGTGTTTTAATATTAGAATTGTTCCTTACAAAGTCCCTTCACAAGCTGAAGTTTCGTTTCCAGTATGTTCTCATCGCAATTAAGACTCGTCATTCCGTTAAGACGAAAAAAAAACAACAAAAAAAGAAAGCGGCTGTCTTTAAACATGTCTGACTTTTCAGTTAGCCTACGACTAAAAAAAGAAAAAAAACACGAATTTACAGAATCCAAAACTGATGGGTCTTTGGAGGTTATGCGTGATCCCATATTTAGATCGGAGGTCTTATGAAGTAGAAGGGTCCGTGCAGTATCTGTGGAAGATAATCCTAACATTACACTAACCTTAAGACTTTTATGGTACAGTAATATACACAAATAATGAGTGAAGACTTTAAACATGTAGCTGTAATGTTAGACTCTACACTCTTAAAAATAAAGATTCCTGAATGTCTCCTTTCAGCACTTTAAGGACTTGACTTGCTTGTCAAAAACTATTTTGGCGGGTAGTTCTTTGGGAAAGAAAAAGTGCTGGATGTTACGGGTTCTGTAGATTTGCATATTGGGTTTTGGGTTCTTTGAAGCACCAGTACAAGGATGTTTCTCTAGAGTTCTTGGGAGTAAATTATCTGAAAAGGTTCTCCTACGGCATCAGATCTTTATTTTTAAGAGTGTATGTTCTAAAATGGACACTGAGTGTTAAAGATAAGAACTGCAAATTAAGTTCACACTGAAAATCATAAAAATGAAGGTTTAAAAAACGAATACGTTGGTGCGGAAAAAGTCTTTAACAAGAATCACTCTCACATGAAGAATTCCGTGGAAGTGGTTTTGCCGTGAGTGCCGTTGGACGGGTCCCGAGTGTTGCCGCCTCCGTTGCCGCCGCCGCCGTTAAAGGTTCGGCTCGCAAGCTTCTCGTACTTCTCCTTGTACAGGTCCCGCTCTTTGATCAGACGCGCCACGTCTTGCTTGAGTTGCTCCACCTGACTCTGAAGCGTGCACTTTTCGCTCTCGAGCATGTGGCGCTGCTGTACGCGCTTGTAGCGGCACGACTGCGCATAGCCACGGTTCTTCAGGGTTCGCCGTTTCTGCTTGAGACGGATGACCTCTTCTTTGCTGAAGCCTCTCAGTTGCCGGTTGAGTTCGCGCACTGTCATGCTCACCAGCTGCTCGTCCGAGAAGCGGTCCTCGAGGCGCGCGTGCGCGTGGTGGCCGTGGTGATGATGGTGGTGGTGGTGCACCGGGTGGTGGTGCCCGTTCGTGGCCGTCGAGAGGTCTTCTCCGACGTATTGCTGACCGCGGAATCCCTCGTAGGGCTGGTGGTGATGGTGGTGGTGGTGCGCGTTACCGATAAGCGCTTCCACCGCGTCCTCGGGCGTCAGGTTGAGGGCCTCTGGACTGATGTGATGCTGGTAGTTGGGAATCCAGTAGAGATCTTCCAGCTGCGGCTTGCCCGAGGAGCCTTGGTTGTTGTTGTTGCCACTGTTGTTGTTGTTGTTGACGCCATTTCCGAGGTTCTGGCCAGGCTGCGATCCGGGACTGGGGGCGCAGAAACTGGGTGAAGAAGGCACCGAGGAGCAGGGTGTGCTGATTGGGGTGGAGGATAGCGAGCCCGGGGGCAGACGGTGGCAATAGCGGTCGGCCTCCGGGGGCTCTTTCTTGACTTCAAACTTCATGAGGTCGAAGTCGTTGACATATTCAATAGCCAGGGGGCTGTTGGGCAAATCTGCGCTCATGGCGAGATCGGTGGCCATGTCAGTCCATGCGACGACACCTACCCTAACAGCCAAAGCGACACGCGTGGGTTTCACTGGGATTATGATGAAAAGGACTGAAGATGAGTGCCCAGGGTTTAATACATAAGCACGAGTTTCTATTTATAGTGCAGCAAGATATACGTATGCCCATGCATGTAAATGTACTTATACACCTGCCAGTTTGCCTCTTGTTGACAACTTATCCCAGGTCAAATTCACGCGTTAATATCACTGGCCAGGGCGGCAGAAACTTGAGACTCGTGAATTCAAAACCACCAACCTGACTCGTCCTCGCTTCACCGTGACATGTGGTTTCAGAGAAATCGTCCTTTGAGTAAAACACTTCAAATATCCTTCTTCACCTCCGTGTTTGAAGTTCCGGAGGCAATAAACTTTAAGCTTCTACGTGAAGAAAGCGAGAACTTTCCTCACATGTCGCAGAAAAGTCCGCCACACAACAAGTTCAGAAAGCGTCAGATTTTACCTCGAAGTCCAAAGGAATGATGCTGCTTCTTTTCACACAGTCACCAGCGAATGCGAACCGCAACAATATGCGTGACAAATCTCAGTAGGTATGTAAGTTCCTCTGGTGGGACGCTCCGACGCAGCCCGACGAAGGATGCGGAATTCTGGCTACTAAATTCACCTCCCTCCGCTGCCACTTTTAAAGTTAGCCTATATGGACTGCTGTCACCGTTACTTTTCGTTAGCTAGAGCTTATTTTTGCACTGTTGTCCACCGCTGACACACAGTATCACTGAAGCACTGAAAGGGGCAATGTACCACTTTATACACATGGCCCATCTGAGCCTCCCACCCAGAGCACGGAAAGGACCAATGGGAGGAGGCGTAGCAGTAGACATGCATATTTCTATAGCAACGCCTCTATGTGGCAGCTGAGCCGAACGCGCAGCAGCTGACAGGGTGCTTAAACAGGTGTTTTTCCCGCCCCCTAGCGACGCCTCCCCTGCAACCGCACGTGGAAGGTGAGCGAAAGGAAAGGCAATAGCCCAGCTTGTCTTACTTAGAAAATGTTTATTTAGAACAGAGCAAACACTTCTTAAATGTTATATGTAATTCAAATGCTTTAGGGATGACTTAAAAACAGATTTAGAAAACGGATTGCACGCGTAATTTTCATGACCAATTTAATTCTACAGTTGATAGACATACATTAATGTATTTTTAAGTTATCATATATTCACACTAATTTACGCAGCTCATTTTTCTCACTTCAAAACAAAGTCAGTCTCACTAGAAATTGCAATAGGCATACAATGAGAGCAAAAATAATAAAAATCGACAGCTGAATTCACTTAGGAAGAAAAATTATGACGCAATAACACAATGTTTGCACTTTTAACACGTTGCTTAGTTAGTCTCTCATTTTAAAATCTCAGTGTGCTTCACTAAACTAGTGCAACGACAATTAATAGCAATATTAAACTAATTATGCGTATTCCACGCAGCACATTTTCTCTCACAACGATTTATTATTAACAATGAATAATTTGTTATTATTTATTTGTTAATTTATCAAAAGCTTTTGTTTAGAATCCATATAGGAGAATTGTTCTAAAAAATCCCTAGACAGACCGTTTAAAGTTTAAATTGATTAGATAATTATGTATTAAACTGCATATTTCCTCAATGTGCCGTAACCCCGTGAACAGTCATTCAGTGTATTGATCTGATAGGATAACACACACGCAACTTTCCTCCCCGCTTATGACCTATAGGCGGTGATGAACTCAATAACGCGTGATCCAGCAATAAAATCAATCCACATTTCCGCCGGATAGGGAAAAATGCGCAATTTGTGCGGGTGAGTTAATTATGATCCGCCTCGCCAGTGCCAGCCACGCTCCGGATTTCTTTCGCAATTAACCTCTAATTGCATCTCGACTCATCTGCGCGGATCGACAAATAATTAAGCCCCACGCAGAGCGCGCCTTCATCACCACAGCATATGTCTTAATCAGGCGAGCCAGTCTCGCTTTGAAGGAAGTACCCAAAGATGAGGGTCAGTCTAACAACCCTATGCGAGGTCCTTATTGCAGTGTAAGGATACACAGGAATGTAGATCAATATAAAAATGTTTGAAATACTATCATAGTACTTTGTTAAAAAAAAAGAGACAGAAGGATATAATGAAGAGAGACACTTAAAGGAATAGTTCAACCAAAAATAAAATGTGCTGAAAATGTACTCGCCCTCAGGCCATCTGAGATGTAGATGGTTTTTTCTTTATCAGAACAGATTTGAGAAATTTAGCACAACATCACTTACTCACCAATGGATCCTCTGCAGTGAAAACACCATCAGAAACAGCTGATATATGCATAATTTCAGTCCAACAATTAATGTCTTATGAAGCAAAAGTTGTGTGTTTGTAATTAACAAATCCATAAAAGAAACTTCAGACTGTTGCTTTTGGCTAAAATATAAAATATTAAAATATTTTCCCAGTGAAAACGTCGTCTCATCTGAATCAGAAGAGAAATATGCAGAGATCAAGCACTGTTTACAAACCAAAAGAGTTCAAAACAGTTCTAAACAAATTTGTATCATTTGATGTGAGAGAACAACAGGATCCACTGCAATGAATGGGTGCCGTCAGAAATCACTGATAAATGCATGACTCCAATCTATTAATTAATGTTTTGTGAAGCAAAAGCTGTGTTTGTAATAAACAAATCCATAAAAGAAAGAAAGAAAAAAGACAGACAGACAAACAGACAGACAGAAAGAAAGAAAGAAAGAAAGAAAGTTGTTTTCGGCTAAAATATGAGTTGTTTATCCATAACATTTCTTTCTCAAGTGAAAAAGTTGTATCATCTGAATCAGGAGAGGAATACACACAAATTAAGCTCTGTTTACAAGCCAAAACAATTAACAGTTTTAAATATGTCTAATTTTGATGTGAGAGAACAACATGATCCACTGCAGTGAATGGGTGCCGTCAGAAATCACTGATAAATGCATGACTCCAATCTATTAATGAATGTTTTGTGAACAAATCCATAAAGAAAAGAAAGAAAGGAAAGAAAGAAAGAAAAAGTTTTAACTTCAAACTGTTGCTTTTAGCTAAAATATAAGTCCTCTATACATTTTATTGGTTTCTCCAGTGAAAAAGTTGTCTCATCTGAATCAGGAGAGAAATATGCACAGATCAAGCATTGTTTACAAGCCAAAACAGTTCTAAACAAATGTCTCATTTTGATGTGAGAGAACAACATGATCCACTGCAGTGAATGGGTGCCGTCAGAAACAGCTGATAAATGCACAAGTCCAGTCTATCAGTTAAAGTTTTGTGAAGAGAAAAAGAAAGAAAGAAAGAAAGAAAGAAAGAAACTTCAAACAGTTGCTTTTAGCTAAAGTCCTCTATCCATAATATTGGTTTCTCCAGGGAAAAAGTTGTCTTATCTGAATCAGGAAATAATTATGATATAAGATCAAGTACTGTTTACAAGCCAAAACAGTTCTAAATAAATGTTTAATATTGATGTGGGAGAACAACAGGGGATGGACTTTTTCACTGGATTTCACAGGATTATGGACTGTTATTTTGGTCAAAAATGCCTTAATATTGGATTTGCTTTTTACAAACACCCCACATTTCACTTCATAAAACATTAATTGATGGACTAGAGTCACGTGGTTGAGGATTATTGTGATGCTTTCATCAACTCTCATTCTGACGGCACCCATTTGCTGCAAACAATCCATTGGTGAGGAAGTGATATGATGCTACATTTCTCCAAATCTGTTCTGGTTAAGAAAGATTACATTACAGAACACAGTACATTTTCAGCAAATTATCATTTTTGGCTGAATTATTCTCTTAATTAGTGTGTTTGATAGGTCTTTACATTCATATGCAGTAATTCCTCACTCTCTTAATGCTTAATACTTGTCAATTTGTATTAATGTACAGTGTACATATTTTTTAGGCTTCAATCTCAATATCAAAATAAAATCTGCTGTTTAACTTACTACATCTGAGACCTCTGCTAACTTTATGTAACATGCTAAGACTTTCTTTCCAGGTGCCAATGAGTGAAATACAGACACGCTTGAGGCTCAAATCTGCCAACGGAAGGGAAAAAAGAAAAGCCTAAGAGGACGGGACAAATCATATCAAGGTATTTGAAGTTGAAGGTGCGCTAAGTCATTATGGAGGTTTTATCAAATAAGCACGAGTGGACCTCAAAGTCCAAGCTAAGCAGTCCGCTTTGAAAATGCCACATTTAAGAAGATCTGCCATCGTCCATTCAGTGAGCGGAGGTGGGTGGGTGTGGATGTGGCCGAGGGCTTGAGACATAAATTTTGAAGTCAGGGCTTTCATTGTGCCTTTGCATATTGGGAGTTAGCTGCTGGTGCAGTTCTACCGATTTAAGCAAAATGGACATCAGCACGTCCGAGGAGAAAAAAAAAAAAAAATATATGAGTATGATAGTGTGAAAGAGAGAAGGGGGGTTTGGACTAGACGTCTGTGAAAATGACTGAGACGGATTTGTCCGGTTAACCCCTCTTTAGCCAAAATAGTTGAGAGGTGCGAGGTGGAGTAGGGGGTTATCGGAAGCAGGTTTGGAAAGGAGGTTTTTGTGGGCCTCGAAATCTCACAAATGCCCGTTCAAAGACTCAGCAGTAATCGTTTGACTACATTCAAACTAACAAGTATACAAAGTTCTATGAAGTTCTCAGCGAAAAAGTGAGCTAGAAAGAGCACGATGACAGAAAAGAGCATGTTTGGACACAGGAAGAGATTTAAAAAAAATTGTACTAAAACCGGGAGCTTTAAAAATGGCAAAAAGATAAACAGAAATAAAGCACAAGCAGAAGGATGGGGAAAAAGAGCAGTATGAAAAAAGGACAGAGGACGGATATTCTAATGACTAACTACTTGCAGTGGAAGTATGATCTTTATTGATGTGCTGGAGTCTTTGCTGAGCTGTAACAAGTTTGTCTTTTTTATGCCTAGGCGATCTATTGAGGTAGAGAAAAATTACACTTGACCTTTCATTCGTTCCTTTTCTCATTCAAGTGAGATTGTCGTGGAAAAAATGTGAATGTGTTTTCTTCCTTTCTCACTCGCTCTCCTCCTTCGTTCTCTTTCACATGCGCTTTTACTAAAAATTGAAATATTGATCTTAATTAGAGTTTGCCGAGCTCAGCAGCTCGCGTTGAGCTTTGAGACAAGCGGCAGCAGACATCTGTCTAAGGCACTTACATCCTCGCCGTCAGAGCGAGAGAACGAGAGGGAAGGGGAGGGTGAGAAAAGAAAGAGTGATTGCTCCATGAATTTCTCTTTCTCTTCCCATGCAGATAACAGAAACTGGTGAGTGACCATCGTTGAAGAGCGTCATGAATACGAATATGTGCATCACACCTCCCATCTTTTCCGCCCTTCCATACATCTGAGGGTTATGACTTTACTATGACTTTACTGTATAAACTCTGAAGTTCTACGTTAATTCATTTAAAGGTTATTTTGTTTGACAAAAAAAACATTAAATCACATCAATTTATTTTGGCAACTTTAATGGATATTTTTTGGGGGGTAAACACATTAAAAACTGAAGATATGGTGAGGCATGATGGATGTAAAATTTAAAAATTTAAAACTAGAGATGAGAAGTTTATCATTTTTTTAAAAAGCCTTTACACTAACTTTGAACTTGTGTATTATTTGAGCTGTAACACTGTTTGAACGGTCACTTTTAATGGTTATTTTAGTGTTTAGGCAACAAAGTTGTAAAACTGAACTTTACACAGCAAAGGTTAGTAAGTGATTAATTTTTTTTAAGTGAAAAAGGCCAATTTTTGGAGGATTTAAAAGTGGAAATACAAAGCTTATAATTTTAAAAAGCATTTACACCTACTCGTGTTAAACTGTATACATTATTTGAGTAGTAAGTTCGTTTCAATTGTCATTTTAATGGTTATTTATTTTTAAATAGATGTTATGTTTAGGAAACAAAGTTTTAAAACTGGCCAACTTGCAAGTTATTCTGTCAAACTGAAATCATGTTAATAGTGTTGAACATATTGTTTATGTCCTGTGGTTATATATTTTAAAACATCAGTATTTTAACATTAAAGTTGCCAAATTCATTTTACAATGATACTTCCTTAAAAACATTACAAATCTTACTGTTCAAAAACTTTTTACTGGTAGTATATGTGAATTTTTTCATACATACACTGACCAAAATTATAAACGCAACGCTTTTTTTGCCCCCATTTTTCATGAGGAACTCAAAGATCTAAGACTTTTTCTATGTACACAAAAGGCCTATTTCTCTCAAATATTGTTCACAAATCTGTCTAAATCTGTGTTAGGGAGCACTTCTCCTTTGTCAAGTTAATCCATCCACCTCACAGGTGTGGCATATCGAGATGCTGATTAGACAGCATGATTATTGCACAGGTGTGCCTTAGGCTGACCACAATAAAAGGCCACACAGCACAATGCCACAGATGTCGCAAGTTTTGAGGGAGCGTACAATTGGCATGCTGACTGCAGGAATGTCCACCAGAGCTGTTGCCCGTGAATTGAATGTTCATTTCTCTGCCATAAGCCGTCTCCAAAGACGTTTCAGAGAATTTGGCAGTACATCCAACTGGCCTCAGAACCGCAGACAATGTGTAAGCACACCAGCCCAGGACCTCCAAATCCAGCATCTTCACCTCCAAGATCATCTGAGACCAGCCACCCGGACAGCTGCTGCAACAATCGGTTTGCATAACCAAAGAATTTCTGCACAAACTGTTAGAAACCGCCTCAGGGAAGCTTATCTGCATGATCGTCATCCTCATTGGGGTCTCGACCTGACTGCTGTTTGTCGTAACCGACTTGAGTGGGCAAATGCTCACATTCGATGGAGAGGTGTTCTCTTCACGGTTTTCACTGTACAGGGCAGATGGTGGACAGCGTGTATGGTGTCGTGTGGGT
>JAHKKF010487427.1:0-12997 GCA_019740295.1 Labeo calbasu | reverse complement strand
GTGACTCACGGAGTATTGTGGTTTTGCTTTGTTGTTTTGCGTGTCTTCCGATTTCCCGAGTTCCCAGTGTTTAGCTTTCTCACCTGGCCATCTCGTTTCGTCCGTCTCGCCGCCTGCCTTTGGACTTCTCGCTCGTTTCATGGATTACTCCTTTACCTTCACCCCTGGATTACGTTTGCCGTTCATCGACCCACACCTGCTGCACGGGCCATCCCCAAGTCTTGCCTTCGCTATACCTGTTTGCTATTGTTCCGACACTGCCTGTTTTCACTATGTCTCTGTTTTGTCTCAATAAAAGCTTGCATTTGGATCCGCTCGCCTCTCGTCTCCCTCTCCACATTACAGAATACTCGGTCAAACAAGGATCCAGCAGCTTTAAACCCGGACATTGTACAGGTATGGACACAACCAAAATATCATTCAGACTCAAACAAAGCCCACTTGACTTCCCACAGAGCTCAACAACATAGCAATATGGCTGCTTCTGTAATCTCATTTGCCTCAAAGAAATGTTGCAAAATTTCACAATATTATTCCTAAGACTGAGACTGACTATCAAATGGTGTGACTGTTCCTACCATATTGGCCATCTTCTATTCCAAAGTTCCAACTCATAGAGATCCAGTTCCTTTGCTTTTCCTCGTCGCCAATAAATGTAATAACTTGAGAGGGACAGGAGATCTGTTCAAGAGTGCAAAAGCTCAAAGCTCAAAAGTGCAAAGCTCTGATGTGACATGTCAGTTTAATTTGCTTAAAGTCTGCTTTATTATTTGGAGCCATCTGACCTCCTCATCAACAAATTATTCTTTGCTGATATCATCAACTAATATAAATAAAGATAAGCATGGTTGCAGAAAACCCGGGAGAAATAGCCTTTACGGCTAAAGAATTACATGGATATAGCACAATATACTTAGATTTAAAAAGATTATAGATTATATTGATTAGATGTCATTTTCAAAATGTTCTCCGCATATTACAAGAGCTTGTCACCCAGCGATAAGCGCTGTAATTCAACGAAATTGGCGTTAGATAGTGGGATAGTCTTACAGATCCGAAACAGGGATGATGTTTTTTGTGGGCGGTTCAAGTGGCAGTCTATGGAGCCATGGAATAAAAGAATTAAAAAGGTCAATTTTATATTATATTTCAAAATTCTGGCTTTATTTTCGCAATTACGAGATTATATCCCACAACTCTAGAGGAAAAACAACTGGTCATTCTTTCTTTTCCCCTCGGTTTAGAGTTTATATCCCACACTTTTGGCTCAAAATGAACAAACTCACTAGTTTTGTTAAATCGAGTTATAAAGTCTGAATTAGGAGATATAAACTTGCATTTGTAAGAAAAAAAGTCAGAATTGTGAGATTAAAAAAATGTTATGTAAAAAATGTTAATAGTAATGGGTTTAAATAATATTTCATGCTGTAACTGCAGGGCTAATACAATACGTCCCCTATGAACAGCATATGTGAATATTATGTAGACCTATTGTTTAAATCAAATTTATGCTTTAAAAGTAGAGTAATCATAGCCGTTTTCATCCATGTCCGTTTAAACATCTGCGTTTAGCTTCAAATGGCATCTTTGACTACAGTATTCTATAAAAAATGATTTGCATTCCGATTTTGACATCAAAAGGCACAAGAATATTTTTTCCCCCTTTTATTCCATGGATTTTACATGTTTACCTCCACAGGTTAGCAGTGTTTTTTCTGCAACCACTATGCGCGCGCAGCTGCAAGTGACGTCACTGTGACGTCTCCTCAAAATTGGTCTATACTAAACGAGTATACTTAAAGTCTGCTAAACTAGAACAATTAATTTTTTTGCTTAATGCCCTTCAGTTGTGCGGAAATAGTGCTGAGGTCCAAATAAAGATATACTGAAATATATTTGATTGTGCTAAAGTGGAACTATTGCAAGTACACTTCAGGTACACTTTAAATACCTTGCATTTATCTTGCATTTTATATTATACAGAGATAATACAAACTTTATTATTTTGAGGACAATATATATAGACGCACACACACACAGAGAGAGAGAGAGAACTGGTTGTAGCGAACTTCGCAAACAGCGGTTTGGATCAGTGTAAAATGCCAGTTTCATTTAAAAATGGAGCCACATCATTCATTATCATGGGAATAACATTTTTGTTTACCCCAGGTGTAGAGGTTTAAGTGAATTAAACTGACCTGTCACATTAGAGCATTGCACAATATGCCATTTTTATTCGTACCTGTGAATGTATTATTAATTTATTATTAAATTTATTATTTATTTATTTATTTACTTATTATCTAATTCTGAAATAAGCTGAAATAAAAACAAACAAACTGAGTATGATTAAAAACAATAAACTGTACTCGAGCAGCCTATATGACAAATAAAAATAATAATACATCCTGGAAATGAACCTATTCGCCCTTCCTTGTTCTTACATCAGGTATACTGCACAATCATGAACAAAACAGTGTGTCAATACTCAATTTGTTGAGTAATATCATACTGTACATTTAAAATATAAATATTATAAACAATAAAATGTTGAGCTCTTTAAAACTGCTTACCTGTAGCTCAGTCAATTGTCGAAGCGTTAGGTGTTATAAACCTTTGCAGCTGCTCAAAACCACACCTGTCCAAAGTTCTCCTTAAGCAAAGTCTACGCACTGTAACAAACAAACCAGTTTAATATGGAACACGGAAGAGATGTTTCAAAAGAATAAAATGGACAGAACCGCATTAAGACTATATTATATACAGTATGATTAGAAAAGCAAACTTGGTGAGATTTTGTAGGATTGTAAGATCTGTAAGAAATGCTCAACAAGCCAGTCCCACATAGGGGAAAAGCTATAAAAAGGAGATCCTGATGACTGCTGGCACATCCGTGACCTCCTCATCGACTTTTATAACCTAGGTATCAGCAACCAAAATAAATATTATAGCATTCTAAATAATACTACTAAATATTATGGTAAATAAAACCAAAAAAAAAAAATGGTTTTGCTAACCATATTTTAACCATGGTATTTGTAGTAAAATAGTGGTTATACAAAAAAGAAAATGGTTTACACTTTTAGTGTAATAAAACCATGCTTAATTTTGGTATGGATCTGAACCAAGCTCTTTACTCGCATCATGTTTTACAACAACTGAAAGGAATTTTAGCTTCACAGTAAAAATGCACTGCTTTGGTCGTCTTGCTGCAGGTTTAAAAAATGAAGCAGACTACAACAAGATTAAAAAGGCTAGGCTAGATGCATCAAAGACACATTGCTGCCCTCCTCAGTTCACCTGAAGAAATCCACTTAATGGATTATATTCTTCCATTTAGCCCAGTTATATGCAAAAAGTAAATAACAGCTTTTATTGTTTCATAGTCCTTAGTACTAAGAACTGATTTTAATGAAAGATTTATAACTCCAGATTCCAGCAGCTCTGAATACATGATATTTCTTGCTATATGATAGTTAGATACACTCCATTAATACATGGCACACAGTTTCTGGTTTTCCAAAATACAGCTGAATGTTCACCAACCATTGGCAGCCAATTATTCATAACAACCACACTGACCCCACTTCCCAATCTTGTATTTAATGTGTCATTCACTGTTTGTTTTAATAAAAAATAACGTCTGCTCTTATTTCCCTCTTCCCATTCATTCTGCCATAATTTAGCTATTTCTTGCAAAATTGTAGCAATTCCAAAGTTTGAAAGGAGAAAGTGTCATTTGAGGATTTCTGTGCCATCTGAGCAACTGCTGTTGAGATTTGCTGTCACTGTGGGTTACCAACAGTTTTGCCACTGTTTAGGACAAAATGTTACCCCTGTGAGTATTACCCCGACTTTCTTATTGCAGGGTCTGCCTGTTGCCAAAATGACAGGAAACAGGGTTTTATAATGTAATGAGAAAGTCCGAATATTTAATGTACGTCAATTTTGCTTGGATATGAACAATAACTGTCTTTGTGTGTTTTTAATCAAAATGCACATTTGCATTTAAAGTAAGATGGAAACAGGCATCCTGGTGAGGAAGGAACAAGATGATTTACTATATTGTTGATAAAAATTAATATCTAATATTTTAATCATATTTCTATCTTATCCTTATTCACATAAACATTACATTTCTATTTAAAATAATATAATCACATTCATTATTTAAGATCTTTAAGATCTTGTAAGATATTTATAATTGGAAAAAAGTGTGATATTAGAAATGTATGCATTGTTTTATTATTATTTAATACTGCCATGAGCTGTGTACCAGATATTTACAGTACATATCTTCCACAGGATAAACCAATAACTGAAATTACACAGATTAACAATCTTAAATCTATCCCTATATCTGAACTTCATTTTCATGAAATACATTCATAATGCAGAATCAATGCACATAGTTTAACCAAAAATACAACAATCAGATCTGTGGAGCTGAGCTGAAGAACTTTTTCAGACTCGCCCTGGAGTTCAATCCTCTATCCTTCGCAAACCTGAACACACTCCCAAACAGATCAGGGAATGAAGCCATCAGGTTGATGCTCTCTGCATCTTCTGGACTATGTACAGATAAAACACACAAAAAAAAAAAACATGGTCTGACACACAATACTACTAATTTATTGAGTAAATACTGTAGATTGAGTTACATATAACTTACTAATGCTCGTGTAAGTTGCGTATAAATCGCAGCAGGCCCAGTGTGTTCTCAGGATAGCCTTTCTTCTTACCATCCAGTTTTTGGACAAGCTCAGACGGCAACTGAGAAAAGAAATATATTTACAAATACAATTTATTTTTCAAACCAAGAATAAAGCAGGCCATGGACATTTCTAAGAAGGAAAATCTTTTCGATTTTTAAAGTTGTTTCTATTTTCATTCGTTAAATATTTAAAAAAAAAAAAAAAAATATATATATATATATATATATATATATAAATATATATATATATATGTGCCTTAAAGTTACTCACTTTAGTCTTCCATTCAGAAAAGCTTTTCCCCTCTGTGTATTTTTCAACAGCTTGAAGGAGCTCCTCATCGACATTACGACAGTTTTCTGCCTCATTCTGGTTCCCCAGTTTTTTCAAATACTCCACTCTCCTGACAGGATTTCCAAAAATATCTTCAGCTGATAAAATTTTATTTTCTAGAAACAATGCAAGTTCCCTTTCATTTAATTTAAAATCATCATTTGTTAGTACCATACACTCTTAAAAATAAAGGTTCTTCACAGCATTGGCATAGAAGGACGTCCCAGGTTATGTATGTAACCATGGTTCCCAGAGGGAACGAGACACTGTGTCGAAATGCTTTGGGAAACGCACCCAATCTGAAACACATGTGTAATTGGTGCAATGGAGCAACAAGACATCAGGGGCGGTGTGATGTGGAGACCAGGAAGCATAAAAGCACGTGCGGTGAGAAAGCCGGTAGCTTCTGTGTTAGAGAAGCAAGTGCGGCAGGGATGCTAGAAGTATGGCAATGAGACACGCCGTCTCGTTTCCTCAGGGAACCATCGTTACATACGTAACGTAATGTTGCTCGAGCTGAGTAGAAATGCTTTGGGAACGAGATGCCCACACAGGCAGACTTTCAAATCCCTGCCTAGTGTGTATCCCACAGCTAGGACGAGAGACCAGGGGAGCCAGGAGTGGCATGAATGTCAAGGCTGTAGAACCTCATGAAAGTGAGTGGCGTGGACCAACCCGCAGCATTGCAAATGTCAGAGAGAGGAACCCCTGAAGAGAAGGTCTTGGAGGCCGCCATACTCACGCCATACGGGTGGAGTAAGCCTTGACCTCCAAAGAGAGGAGGGGGTCAGAGGACTTGAGGCTATGGAATAGCAACCCAATCACCACTTAGAAAAAGCTACACCTGGCCAGAGGCCTCAGCCTCAGCACACCATGGAGGAAACGTGTGACCAAGGGTTGTTTTCCCCCGACTGACCACTAAGAGGGAAGTGGAAAGCAGCTATGGCTGCCACGTACACCTTTAAGGTGAAGGGGGTCAACCATGTGGCGAACCGGTCCTGCAGGAACTCAAGCACTGAACCAACTGGGCAGTGGACTGAGTCGAGCTGGCATACACTTCCAGGCATACACTTTCCTCGTTGAGGGAGCTCTGGATTGGAGGATGGTCTCAACAACCTCGGTGGGAGATTCCCGTCAGGAGGGATCTCCTCTCACAAGCGAGGGGAACGATGCTGCACCCCCGTCCGGAATCGTCCAAAAAGGTCTGAGAAACATACATGAAAGCATCACTGTGTGACCTTGATCACGCGAAGCTGGTTTCCCCTTGGGGAGAACCCCTTGATCCTGAGCCACACTGCAGGGGTCTCATGTACAGCAGGCCAAAAGGTATTACATTGGACGCAGCTGCCATCAGACCCAAGAGATTCTGGAACTGTTTGACAGTGAATGACCAGCCTACTCTCACTCTCTTGACTGCCGTGAGGATCGACTCAATCCGAGCAGGAGACAGACTTGCCTGCATCGTGGTCAAATCCCACACCATGCCCAGATAAGTGGTTCTCTGTAATAGAGAAAGCGCACTTTTCCCGGCGTTCAGTCGCAACCCCAGTTCTTTCATATGGGCGAGGATGACATCTCACTGCCGAGCCATCAGCCGCTCAGAATGAGCTAATATCGACATAGAGTCAATAAGGTTCAGTATGCACATGCCCTGAAGTCACAGCTGAGCCAGAGCAGCATCCACACACTTAGTGAAATTATGGGGTGAGAGTGTAGTAAAAAGCCGCTCTACAGAGGCTGCACCCGCCCAGCAGCCTATGTCAGTGTGCCCACACATCAACCTCCTCAGAGGAAAGCTCCAGGCTCCTAAACAAACCACACATAAATCGCGTGAACTCCTGCCCCCGGTGCGGGCAGGGAGAAATGGGTGATCTAATATGCAGTCTGCTCATGAGTGAACAGCATCAATTTCCTCAAAAAAAGTGAGCAGCAGCATCACGAGCTCTCACTCAAAGGGGGAAGAACCGCAGCACAGGCTTCCGAGTCCCGAGAGAGAGCGTTAGATCTAGGGAGAACGGCAGAGAAAAGGCAAGCCCATCTCTATGCGTCCGTAGATCTATATGCGATCCCTACGACTGCAGCCGCCACCCTGCCTCAGCAGAAACGGAAGCTAAGCCGCGGAGAACGCCAATGCGGGCAGTCAGCTCCCTCGAGAACTGATTCCCATGCTTCGCCCCCAAAGAGACAACAAATAAATTGTGTGTATCCCCACCCGAAATAGCACGGGCAGAGAGGGACACACAGTCTAAATGCCACTGCTTACATTTGTATGAATGCTTGTGGACATAGTGACACTCTCAAAAACACAGAGTGACACACACACAGAGTGCTTGCTGAAAGGACAGAAACTACCGGCTTACTCACCGCACATGCTTTTATGCTTTCTGGTCTCCACATCACCCCGCTCGTGATGTCCTGTTGCTCCATTGAACTGATTACATACGTGTTTCAGAGCGTGGTCATGCTGGGGGTGTTCCCAAAGCGTTTCGATGCAGCTCGAGTTCCCAATGGGGAATCATTTTTGGTTCCACAAAGAACCAGTTAGACAAAGGTTCTTTAAAGAACCATTTTTCTTAAAAAGGTTATTCTATGGCACTGAGAAGCACCTTTATTTTTAAGAGTGTAAGCAGTGCTGAACCTCTGAATTACAAATCATGAGTTTATTGAGGTCATGTGGTCGGTTAGTTTAGAGTGACAAATGCCATTGCCAGATTAATGGAGTGTTATACCGTTCATCAGTCCAGAAGAAAGGGTGTGCAAGGGTTTGCTCCACAGTTGGTCTCTTGTTTGGATCTTCATTGATCATCCATTCGACGAGATCCTTCGCTACATCATCATCCAGATGCTCCAGTGAGTATCTTCCTTCTAGAATGTTGACTTCACAACGTGGACCTTTACCAAATGGATGGTGTCCTCTAGAGAGAATGTAGTAAACTAACATCCCAGCAACCTTCAAACAGATTACAGTGTTACTAGTTCAGAATTTTCACCAACTATGGTTAAAATGAACTGTATTTAAATCAGCAATCAGATTTATAATACTGTATTTTAAGTAATATTTTAAAAATCAGTTGTAATAAACTACCGACTCCAAAGAAGAGGAGAGACCACCTGAATGTCTGAGCTCCTCTTGTACCCAGTGTTGACCTCCTCATCTATGGTCTCCTTTGCCTTCCAGCATCTAGTTCCAGCAATGCTTGTTCGTAGAGTGGTTTGACTGAGGGTCAGTCGACGACTTATGCCAAAATCAGCCAATCTAGCTTTTCCATTTATGTCTAAGAAACATAGAAAGACTGCTGTCATTTAAAAAACAAACAAACTTAGTTTTGATAAATTAATTAAACATGGAAACTTTGGTTTAGCTCTTACCAATCAGAACATTCTGGGGTTTGATGTCACGATGGAGCACTCTGGACTGCTGATGGTGTAAAACCTGTAAACTGCAGAGAACTTCCTTCACCAGCTTCTTCAAAATCAAATTTCTCTCAGCACTGTCATCTGGTAAATGATCTTGGATATATTCCTCCAGTGTGTACTCACAAAGCTGAAGAGCAAGGTATCCAAAATGTGTATCCTCTGCAAAGTCCACATATCGCACAATAGAGGAACTTTCAAGTTGTGGAAGTCGTAAAAATTCCTCTTCATTTCTAAGGACTTGGTAATTAGACTTAATCATTCTTTTCACAGCCACCTCAGTGCCGTCATCCCTCAAACCAAGGAAAACTTGAGTTCCATCACTTCCATTAGCAATCTGAAATTCATCACTGAGTACAAGAGTAAGGTTTCCCAGCCTATAGGTATTGTTAATATCCATGTTAGTGAGCTTCTCAAGCTTGGACCTCCAACGACAGCTAGTTTGTAGCCACCTTCTTGAGATATTTGGGCTCTCAGCAGGTTGTGTGAACGGCTGCACACTTGAATTTGATTCCTCAACGGATGTCACTACAGTGCCTTGAAATGGTTCCTCTTTATCTTGCTGCTCACTTTCTTCTGATCCCATCTCTTGCTGGATTTTCTTCTTCTTCTTCTTCTTCCTGCTCTTTGAAGGAGTTCCACTCTCACATAAATGATCTACTGCTCCTGAAGGATGTGTGAGTGATATGTTCAGTTTTTGTAGCCTTTTGTTCATAGCTTCATCCTCTATCTCTGCCGCATTAAGTATCCTCTCTGGCACTGAAGGCAATCCGCACAATGCAACAAGTTCAGGTGCAAAGCAATTTATGTAGGCAAAAAAACTGTATGTCCACATTCCAATCAGATTTGAGTAATCAGTACATGTGAGAGGCAACAGACTTTTGCATAACTTCTCACAGACAGAATGACTGAGTCCCAGTTTCTGCTTAGATGTCTTCTGCATCATGACATTGAGTATCTTCAGTATCAGATGATTGATTTTTTCTCCTTGTGCGTTTCCAGACTGCTGAAGGCTGTTTGTTAGAATTGGCACAAGATCAATGAACACCTGAGGAGAAACACTTTCACTGACACACAAAGCAGCATTTAAGCAGTTCAGTGCAATCGCCCAGTATTCCTGAGGGATTCTTGAGAAGCGTTTGATGACTCCCTCGATGTATCTGTCTGCGCTTTTTGTATCTTTTAACCACTTGATGGCACTTTGACGATACTGCTCTGCACCTTGACCAATGACGCTGTAATAGAGCTCGAAATAAATCAAACGATCAAAAGGATCCTCTTGAAAGAAATGTTCCTTATAGACTCCATAAACTTTTGTCTGATTTTTTGTTCGTACAGCACAAGAAAAGGAGAAAGATATATATACTTTCTCAAACACTTCACCCTGTGAAGACAGTTGACAAATCATTCTCTCCACCTTTTTATCAAGCTCTGGATTCATCCCATAATTCCTCATAGGTGAAGCTCCAGCCTCTATAAGTGCTTTCACAATGTCTTCACGGTCACGATCAACAGCACATTGCAATGGAGTAAATATTTGTAATTGATATCCATTTGGGTCAGCTCTTCCTGTAAGTAATCTTTCCACAATACTCAGTGGAACTCCAGCTGTAAATGCAGCATTATGTAGAGGTGTTAGTCCATTTGTTGAGGGTTTGTTTGGATCAGCTGACTCTCCAAGTAGATAAGAGCAGATTTCTTCATTTCTGCATAAAACTGCTGCAGTTAATGGAGTAACATCATCATTCCAGACCTCAGAAGGGTACAGCCCATTAATATCTCTGCTTCTTATTAATTTGCGAAGTTTCTTTAACTTGTTGTCTATGATGCATTGTATTAGAGAATCTGTTTTTCTAGGTTCTACTGGAACTGGCACTGGAACCGGAACTGTTACTTGTATCTGGAATGCCATGGATCTTCAAATACTCTCAAAGAATCTTTAAGTTCTTTCAAGAATCTTCAAATTACAATCTGTTGAGAGAAACACTTAAAAATGTGGGTGCTGAGTATTATTGCTTCTTTTTTTCATTCTTTGCATTGTTAAAAGACACAATTAATCTTAATGTTTTTAGTCATGGTTTTTACTTAAAAAACCTTTAAATTCAGTCAATATCATCATGTTTGAAAAATATGAAAAAAATGTGATGATATAGTTTTGAGAAAACATTTCAAAAATATGTAAAACTTTACTAAGTAAAACATTCCAACTGTAAAAGATTCATAAACATAAAATGTAATGTGAAACTGTCCTTGTGAAAACCTGAACTTCTGAGTTCAGGTTATGAGTACATATGAGTACATGAGTACACTTAAGTATTACTTTTTTGCTGTTATTAAAAAAAAACAGACAGTTTATTAGGACAAATCCATCCATATTGCATCTGTGTAGCCACTTGTTACAGCAATATTCACAACTAAGTATGACTATCACATACTTAGCTCAAGTTCCTGTGCATTCAATGTTGTTGTTTGTCCAAATGTAAAATAAAATAACACAACAATCCCTGAATCCATGAAGATCAAACCAGTCAGGGTTTGATTGTAAGAACCCACGCCCTCAAAAGTTTCTCCTGCAGGTCTAAACATGCATGCTCCAGGAACATGCAGTCTTATGTTCCTGGAGCAAGCTCACTCATAAAAACTGATAGAAAGTAATATTATCTGGAGCCATTTTACATAGCAACGAATGTAAATGTGACATTTAAGATAGCTGGTTTGTGTGACGTTTGTGTAACAGTTGTTAAAATACTGCTATTGATAAATACTCTGCAAAACACAAGACTGATTAAATGCTACAAAATTACAGCTTTCAAACAGCATATTAAAATGGTTATAATTACCTATTTTATTCCCAGAAGTCATAAAGTGTTTCCATTCAGTAGAGGTAGACCTAGGTGGTAGGCTATCTTGTTGGTTGACCTTGATAGTACTTGGTATCCAGTGAAAAGGTACGTGGCTATATCTTCCTCATTCTTACACACTGTACACGTCATCCACTCCACGCCCAATTTAGAATAAAAGGCTGTGCAAGAAACCGCTGAAAGGTGTTTGGCAACTTGCTGTAGCTGATAAACACAGTCAATGGTATACAGTATGCCTAGTTTAAATAGCATCCTAAAACAAAGTAACAATATAAGATTGCTCAGCAGCAACTATGCGTAAAATGTACTATTTCTGTACTGACTCAAAATGAATGTATGTGGCCAATCCAATCACATTATCTTTATCCTGTAATGTTATTCATTGTCACTTTGATCATATCAAAATCACCCCCTTTTCCAAGGTGGCTAACCATCTTTATTTTGTCATTCTTTTAAAACTGTACATTTGATCAGAATCCAGGTGTGTTATGAATTACCAATCAAATAATAATTAGTTTTCATAAGCATTTATTTACATTAGTATTCAAAAACATGTTTAAAATTCAACAAATGAAAATTAAAACAATGATTTACAAAATTTTAATTCTATTTATGCATATCAGATTAAGCTAGAACTGGTATGAATATGGACATTACATGATCACATAAGAGTTGTTCTTTGATTTTTTGTAAAATTAGATTAAGGTATTGAATATTAATAGCTGAATATCATACTTTTGCAGGCTGCAGTCATTATTTAGGATTGTGTTGTTCTCTCTGTATCCCAGCGTGCAAAATAGTATGGAAATTAGGTTTTTATTTTAGCACACAGGTTACCAAAACATCAGACATTCAACATTTATGTATCACGTACTTAAAATAAAAAGTGTCCACATTCAATGCACAATACATCTCCAAAATCAGTTAACCACATTCTTGAAGTGAAGGTGTAATGATTAAAATTAAGTCACTTTCTGTCTTAACAGATGTTTGATCATTTTAAAGGTTTGTGCTTTTGACAATTTCCCTGTATTGAAGCATAGATGATCTTTATTTTTCACAAAAGTCTTCATTTTTGATTTCATAACAACCAACCACATAAACACACACATTTCTGCCTAAAACCACACAACTGAAATGTATGTTTTGATTTGTTTCATTCTTAACAGGTCCTGATAAATGTGACAGAGGCGTTTCATTTTAATTGACTAATTACTTGACAGTACAACTTAGTCCACTGACCAAGAGAGATATGATCTAAATAAATACTGAAAAATTAGGTAAAATGTCTCTAAAGATAATTAGACTGCAGTTGTCACCTGTATAACTGTTTGATCTGCATGCCAGCTCTAAAAAATTAGATTTTTTATTTTCAGTGTTGTTGTAGTCACATCATGCACAGTATAAGTTATTGCATCCAGAGTTTTGAAAGGCTCTCAGAATTACAGTATATATATATATATATATATATTATGACGAGTCGACTGCCTCCCCCCTAATTGTCAGCTGCACCCCGTCGGTAATCGCCGCCCTTCACCAGGCTCCCGACGGGAGTGGGCGTGTGGGAGGAGGAGGGGCACTGAAACATCCAGGTCTGGCGGCGTGTGATGAGGCACACCTGATGTGAATGAAGCCTCATCACCGCCGCTGTTAAAATGCCGAGCGCGCCTCTCCTCA
>JAHKKF010487421.1:0-18567 GCA_019740295.1 Labeo calbasu | reverse complement strand
GTTTTAAATTCTGTAAGTTACAAAAATATATATCCTTTTTATTTTCTTTTTTTTTGGCAACAATTAATTATCTATGAATGAACTGATGTTTTGTTAGATAATCTGACATATTCTGTGGAATATACATGAGACAGCGCCACATAGAAAATGAGAGCAAGATGACTTGCTTTTTTTTTCCAGAAGACACTTGGGTCTGTGTTCCACTGCTACTGCCAAACATACACAGGGCGGCACATGATGACCAAGATTACACAAAATGAAACTCGTTTACATTATTTCAATCGGGAAAAAGCATGAATCATGAGTTACAGGAAGAAAACCCACCACTTGACGTGGAAAAAGGCAGGTTTGTCAGCCTCGACGCAGTGTCTTCATGAAACCTAAACTTTGGGATCAAGGTGTTATGAAGCACAGGCATATCCGTAGCCTCACCAGACTGCTTATTCAGATGGCTGTGTGCAAATGGTGCGTACTTTACTTGTAGGAAGTGCACTTCCCACGACACGCCGTGAACACTGAAGCTCTTCAGAACAGCAGTGGCGCCACAGAAGTCTGTCGAGAGAGTTAAACGCTCAGTACACATGGAGAAAACAAGAGCTAGCGCTGATCCAGAAACAAAGCTTCACGTTTCAGTTGCTGGAATCAGGCGCATATGGGACTGTTTTTATTGTTTGACAGTTTCTTGATGCATTGCTACAACAACTGCCAGTTACAGGATTTTTGGGAGGCCTTTTGCCACTTTAATAGAGAGGAATTGTGTGGAAGCATCATTACATTGAAGGAGGGAACCAAGTCATATCTGAAGAACAAAATATTATAGAGATTAAAGCTGGAGCTTTAAAGTTGAGCCAGTAAACCACCTAGCAACTACCAAAAATACCCTAGCAACTAGAAATCACAAATGCTCCGGCATTGTGGCAGTGATTTTGTACAGGCAAACACCACTCACAATCACTATTGAAAATATAATTTAGACTTAAAAATTTCTAAATTATTGCACAAAAAAATAGCATTAACCAGTGCTTTTTCTATTTTTTTTTTCATGTTAAATATACTTGTCATGTTTTACCTTTATGTTTAAACAGTAATGCAGATAAATATGGGAGTTTTTGAAATCTTTCAAACTTAAACATTTATCATAGGGCGCAAAATATATAATTATCTTCCTTCTGAAATATACGTTGGCACTAAAGTAAACATAAAAGTCACGTCATAACATAACATGACAGAGAGGCTACACCGCAGCACGATAACAGCAATCATGTTTTTATTGACACGCTCTATGATTGAAGGTAATAGTACAACATTTAATATGGCAGGTCAAAGTCCTTTACATCTGCAACGTCAAGAGTTTCACCACTAAAACTACTGTTTTAACTGTGAACACAGTTATAAAAAAATGCCTTGTTTTCAGTCTATAAATAAAATGCATCACAAAATCAAAAAGCCTAAACATTGTAGCATGACTCAGGGTGTGTTTACACTTGTAGTGCACTTTGTTAGTTTCTATTTAGGACAATATTCAAAGGGAATTGTAAATTATATATGCAATTGCTTTTTCAATTTGTAAACGCATGCTTTTTGACGTAATCCAAACGCAACTGCAAATTGTGCATTTGTGTTTCCATTTTCTTTTCCGTGTATGGAACATGTCTGCCAAATTGCAAATGGAAATACAAAATCCATTTGCACTTGTCTTTCCAATGTCTTACAAGTTATGATTCTGTCATTTTGGAATAGCAGTAGAAAACAAGATTAGTAAAGTGGGAGAACAAACTTTAAGTTGGCTTGGAAAAGCCTAGCGTGAAAGTTTGAAACAGTTGTAAAAGTATGAAAGATCATGTTGCTGGCATGATTTAGCACAGTGATTTTCAAACGTGTCCTGGAAGCACCCCTGTCCTGCACATTTTGTATGTCTCCCTTATCAGACACACCCAGTTCATGTTTTGCAGCCTCTACTAACGTGCTGATGATCTGAATCAGGTGTTTTAGATGAGGGAGACATACAAAATGTGCAGGGCAGGGGTGCTTCCAGGACCGGTTTGAAAACCACTGATTTAGCACATTGCTTACGTGATTTAACATGTTGTTAGCATGTTTTAGCATGACTAGCTTGTTGCTTGCACTTTTATGGGCTGATTACTATGTTGTTAGCATGATTAGCATGTTGTTAGCATGTTACTAGCATGTTGTTAACATGTTTTCTAGCATGATTAGCATGTTACTAGCCCGTTGCTAGCATGATTAGCATGTTACTTGCATGTTGTAAACATAATTAACATGTTACAAGCATATTTCTAACATGATTAGCATGTTGTTAGCATGTTCCTAGCCTGATTAACATGTTACTATCATGTTGTTACCATGTTTCTAGCATGATTAGCAAGTTACTAGCATGCTTTTAGCATGATTAGTGCGTTACTAGCATGTTGCTAGGATGTTTTAGCATGGTTAGCAAGTTACAAGCATGTTTTCTAGCACGGTTAACATGGTACTATCATGTTGTTAGCATGATTAGCAAGTTACTATGTTACTAGCATGTTTTTAGCATGATGTTAACATGATTAGCAAGTTACTAGCATGTTACTAGCATGTTGCTAGCATGTTTCTACTATGATTAGCATGTTACTAGCATGCTGTTAGCATGTTTTTAGCACGATTAACATGTTGCTAGTATGTTTTTAACATGATTAGCATGTTCTAGCATGTTGTAAGCATGATTGGCATGTTACTATCAGGTTTTCTAGCACAATTAACATGTTACTAGCATGTTGCTAACACATTTCTAACATGATTAGCACGTTACTAGCATGTTACTAACATGTTGTTAGTATGATTAGCTTGTTACTAGCCTATTGCTAGCATGATTAACATGTTAATAACATGATTAGCAAGTTATTAACAAGATTCTAGGATGATTAACAAGTTACAAGCATGTTTCTAGCATGATTCTAACAAGATCAGAAAGTTACTAGTACGTTGTTAGCATGTTTTTAGCATGATTAGCCAGTTGCTAGCATGTTGTTAGCATGTTTCTAGCATGATTAGCATGTCACTAGCATGTTTCTAGCATGATTAGCATGTTACTAGCATGTTGTTAGCATGTTGCTAGTATGATTCTAGCATGATTAGCATGTTACTAGCATGTTGTTAACATGATTAGGAAATTGCTAGTATGATTCTAGCATAATTACGTTAATAGTATTCTATCATGATTAGTATATTACTAGCATGTTGCTAGCATGATTTAGATAGCTAGATTATTTTTATAATATTAGATTATTTTGTAATATTAGAAATATTACAGTGGAAGCTTACATGAGTCTAAATTGATTAGAAATAGTACATAGAAGGGAAGTTTGATTCAGTCTCAAAAAATTCTGGGAGTTTAGATTTGATTTTGACAGTTGGAGTTTGAAGAGTGTTGGCTCATTTGAACATTCCGTCAATGTAAGTCTATGGGATTTTTGGTGGTTTTGATAGTCTGGTTTACGAAAACTTTATCACTCATTTGCTGTTTCACATTCTGCATTTTCACATTATGACGATTGTATAACACCATGTTGAAACTACCCATAATAAAAAAATAATTTTAATAATTTTAACGTATAGTTATAGTTGTAATGCATTTGGAGTATATGTTAGCTTATAGTCTATTTGAAGAGTTTAGTTGGCGGCCTGTAACAATAATAATACTTAAAGGATAAAACAAAACAGTGACACTATGTCTGTAAAATTTCCGCTCCTCGTAAGCGTCCTGTAATTGTACCTTAGGAGCGCAGCTGAAGACATAACACACTCAAGTTACATCATACATGTTCCTTTTAACTTTTTTATAGTGATGAGTTTCAGGTTGTAACTGTGAGGCGAGAGGGTTTGATGTTGTACATGTTCAGTAACCCACTGCCTAACCCAAATTAAGTCATGACGCCAGCCTGTCAACGACAAAATCACACAGTAAATGTATTTCTGGGAAACATTAATATTGCAGCCGCTTCTAATTAAACCTGCTCCTGAGCAGACCCCCCATGAGATCATTCCTCAGTAGACAACAACATCTAGAAAGGATAGACAGATGTGAGCAAGTTCCAGCCACTGTCATTTGCTGCATGGTTAGCTGCAATGTTAGTGTTGAAATGCCTCTGCCTCCCAAATAGTTAAAAGACACTCATATATCACTACAGCTGTAAAACGCAACCTGTGTTCCTGCTGAAGTTCCTCAGACTCCTCAGAATGTTTTGATTATTTGAGAGGTAATGGCGCCATCTAGTGGTCAGTTGTTGTAATTGACTTCATGCATCTAGTTTTTATTCTCAATCGTGCTGCACGTTTGGGCTGTAAACCCAAAGGAATATTTACATTCGTAGGAATATTTACATTACAGAATATTCACATTTTGTTCAAAAAAGGACGGCACTCCTTCCTTGTGGTGTCTCAGAAACAGCCACTAAAGCAGAATCTTAAATGAAATGGAACCAAATTCACTGACCCCTTGTGAAAAAGACTTGAATGTGCACTTGATCGATCAGATCGTACAAATATATTATGAATATTATTAATTTCTTAACACACATTAAGTACACGTTTTAAAAGTGCACTTTATAATAATATCCAATTACGTTTTACTTTAAAATACATATATTTTCAGTCATTATGTTTCAGTAATCTTTTGTTGGGCTTTACCTACTCTTATTTTGACGTGTGTGTAAATTCAAGGTATTTTCGCGGGCAAAAAAGGGACCGCTGTCTATTAGCGTACCGGTGTAAATAAAGTAAATATGTCTTCCAAGTAAAGCAATTGATGACGGTCAGCACGACAAATTCGCGTCACAAACTTGAAAACTAGCAAAATCTGCATGGGAAACAATCCACCCTCACGCAAAACTCTGGGAATGACTCGATTTTGTGATCGTCAGTCGAGAAACGGTACTTAATTGTTGTAGTACTTAATTATACTGTACTTTTAACTGTGGTGTATTATTTGATACTGGATTTAAAGTTAATATATTTTAAATGTGCTAAATTGCAAATTCATCATTACGTGTAATTATTATATACGTTTAGTAATAGAATAGTTTACCATAAATGATTGTCAGTACATTCAGCAGTACACTTAACCATATTTCACAGACAACAGAATTATTAAATAAAGATAGGACTTAAGTGGGTCAAATTAAGCACTCTATCTAATTGCATTTAATATAAATTTAAACTGTTATACATATTCATTTAATTGCAGTTCACATTCAGTTTGCACTAAAGTATGTTTTTTTAACTCCAAAAAATATATATTGAAGAGAACTGTCGTATCTCTTCCTCAGGCGCTGACAGTCCTCAGCCTAGGCAGGTATTGACAAGCTAGCAGCATTTATCTGTTGAAAGGAAAGCTGTTCAATCTGTCATCTAAATTACCTTTCACATCCTATGAAAGCTCTGATTGCACCATTATATTAGCCTGCCGTTGGATTCCCGTGCCACAGGTCCCAAGTAGCTGGAACAAGTGTTATACTGATAGTAATTACCTTTAGAAGTTTGAAAGAATCACCCTTCTGTACTCAAGAGAATCTGTTTGACAGAATGTTTACAGCTTTCATATGCCCCACGGAAGAAGGAATGAGACAAGATGTTGTTCATTTCTAAAGGTGCTATCAGGACGAGTGTCTTAACAGGTTGATTTGATGAGGTCATTCTCATCTAATTATGAAATGTACCGCTAACTGAACTGTGCACACTGCAAATCTACAGACAGAGTTTTACAAAGGGATCAGGATAATACATTGTCTATTACAAATGAATTCACATTCTCATGAGGCCACAAGGTGACGTAAAATATCATTTTGTCAAAGAGTACACTGCAAAATTGAGTACATGCTTACAAAACATTAAGATACAGATGAGCAGATGCATATTTTCAGCTTTTAACAAAGTACTGCCCACTTATATTATTGTAAGTGAATTATTGATTTCTGTTAATTTATACTGAGGGACAAGGTGAAAAGGTTTTTACGTCAGTAACATGACAAACTATATAATATTGTCAAGATAAAACTAAACTAAACTAAACTAAACTAAAATAAAACTTAATGCATGTAAAGCTTTTATTACTGTCAGGAATATGGACCTGTCTTGTTGTGTTTTCTCCCCTGTTTTTGTTCCTGTGTGTCCGTATATGGTCATATTCCTGTCCTCGTTCATTTTTTATTTTTATTTCTTCAATTCAATTATTAAAGGCGATTTACGTTTATTCGTGCTTCCAGCGTGTTTTCTCTACAGCATAATGTGACAGAAGACTTGACCGAAAAAGTTAGCTCTGTGTCCACCCGTTTTGTTTTTTTCCCAGTGTTTTTCCCCATGGATCCCCTGGCTGCAAAGTTCACCTCCCTCACCTGCAAAGGCCTTTCCCTCTTGCAGTTGACGATGCTGCGATGAACTCACTGTTCTGGATCGGAGCGATTTACCACTGGCCCCTCAACCTCCCAGACACCACCAGATTAAGCTTGAGGGAAGAGATCATCCAGTTCCTGGAAAGCATGTACCTCCGATCCGGGACACAGCTGCACCCAGTGCCTAGCCCACCATTGATGGAGAGCCTGAGCTCACCACGGTCGACGAGCCATTGTCACACGGAGTGACAGAGCAATGGATTGCTGCGGATCTGGAGCTGCAAGTGACATCAGTCTAGGTGCGCCCGCCACGAGGTAGAGAGCTAACATCAGTGAGATCGTGGAGAGGAGCTCCGCCCACTGCAACATAGCTGAGGGTGAGCTGTTATTGGATCTGGGTGATTGGAAAGTGGAGGAGGATCTTATAGACTGGGATGCTGACCTGCTCCCTCTCCTCCCTTCTTCTTCGGAGCCCTCTGTCACCCCTGTTTCCACGTCCAGCCCAGAGAGGGCTGTGGTTTCCACGTCCTGCCCAGAGAGGGTTCTGGTTTCCACGTCCTGCCTAGAGGGGGTTCCCGTACCCAAGTTAAGCCCAGAAAGGGCTCCTGTTTCCAAGTCAAGCCCAGATAAAGACTCTGTCTGCAAGTTCAGCTCAGAGAGGGCTCCTGTTTCCAAGACCAACCTAAAGAGAGACTCCTAAGGGCATCCCCAAGAGCCCAGAGGCTCACAAATGCCCGCCCTGCCACCCACTCCTGCCTCCTTCTCTGCTGTCGTCTGGCAGCCCCTCTGCTCACCCTCAGCCCTCCATCTGTGCGTTGAGCTTGCTGCGGGTCTGTCTATCTCCATGGGTGTCGTGGCTGTAGGGATCCTATGTCTCCGCCTCCAGGCACAGAGTCCAGGACTCCGTCTCGGCGCGTCAACCCAGCGGCTCCACCATGGCTCCTAGCTCCCTCCTCTCCGCCGTGACCCGGCAGTCCACTGGCTCCTCTGGGCTACCTCGTCTCTCCGGCTCCACCTTGGTCCTCTGTCACTCCGGCTGCACCGCGTCCCCCCAGATGCCATCAGCTCCACCTCGGCCCTCCGGATCCTCCTCGTCACCCTGGCTCATCAGCTCTCCGTCTCTGCCTCGAGCTCCTCCACCACCTGCTCTGCCGCCATTGGTCGGACCCCTAGACCCTCCCTCTTTCTCCTCCATGGCTCCTCCCTCCGTCGGCTCCACCGTTTGAGTCGCCATTACAGCTGTGGCCTGGGTCCCACCTGGTGCTGCCTACTCCAAGTCCCTTCTGTCTCTGTCTGGTCCGCCCTGACTCCTCCCGTTTCCTCCCTGGCTCCTCCCTCCATCTCTGTTGTGTATTATCCCGTGTTTGATTATTAAAGACGATTTATGTTTATTCGTGCTTACAGCATGTTTCCCCTACAGCGTAATGTGACAATTACCTCTTCTATGATAATATTTTTAATTTCTGAATTAAAATTAATTTTGGTATTTTTTGGGGTCATAGTCAAAAAGGAGTGGTGAAATTGAGAAACTAGAAAAGAAAACTATTGTGGGTTCTAGATAATTATTTTTTTTTATTTCCTAGGGGAAAAAAGTTTCTGTTTGTATGAAAAATAAGAAATAAATGTGATGTTTAAAAGTTGTTAAAATATCAAATAATAATAAAAATATTTACATTTTTTATAATGTTATTTCAGGTTGTAAAATATCATTGTTTGTTAAAGTAATAAAAAATAATACCTCTTACCTTGACCAAAAGTAAATACAATAATAATAATAATAATAATAGTAATAATAATAATAATAATAATAATAATAATAATAATAAAGATCTACATTTATTCAAGGTGTGAAGATAACGTTATTCCCTTTTACTTAATGGTTACGCCATAAGGTATAAAAATGAAACCAACACAAATACACAGACTGATCAGCCACAACATTCAAACCACCAGCTAAATATTACGTAGGCCCGCCTTGTACTGCCAAAACAGCATCAAAGTATGGACTTCACAAGACCACTGAACGTGTCCTGTGGTATCTGGCACCCAGACATCAGCAGCAGATCTTTGGAAGTCCTGCAAGTTGTGTGGTGGATCAGATTTGTTGGTCCAGCACATCCCATTGATGCTGGACTGGACTGAGACCTGGGAAAATTGAAGGCCAAGGCAACACCTTGAACTCTTCGTCATGTTCCTCAAACCATTCCTGAACAACCTTTGCACTGTGGTGGGGTACATTATTCTGCTAAAAGTGGCCAATGCCATCAGGAAACACTATTGCAATGGAGGAGTGTTTGTGGTCTGCAACAGTCTTTAGGTAGGTAGGTGGTTTCAAGTTTTTTTTAAGTCTTTATTGTCATTGTAACACGTACAACAAGATCAGTGCATCACACGTATTCAACAATACAAAACAACACAAGACAAAAAAATTACATATATTCTGTAATTATTGCCCCAATCTCTTATTGCACATAAAATTATGTTTTAGCAGCACTGAGTGTGGTAACAGCTGTCAGATAAAAAGTGTTCTTAAATCTATTAGTTGTTGTTTTAATAACTCTGTACCGTCTACCTGATGGCAGCAGTTCAAAGAATGAATGTCCAGGGTGTGAAGTGTCTTTTATAATGTTCTGGGCTTTTTAAAGGCAGCAGTACCTGTGTAATTCTTCCAGAGAGGGGAAAGGGCATCCAACGATTCTCTGAACAGTTTTAATAACCCTCTGAAGTGTTTTCCTCTGTGCTACTGTGCAGCCACTGTACCAACACATACACAGTACATGAGGATGCTCTCAATAGAGCACCGACAAAAGGAGATCAGCAGTCTCTGGGTGGTGATGTTGTTCTTCCTGAGCACCCTCAGAAAGTACAGTCTCTGCTGAGCCTTTTTCAGCAGCTCAGAGGTATTCACGCCCCAGGTGAGATCCTCCTCAATGTTGACTCCCAGAAAGCAGAAGTCCGGCACCCTCTCCACACCGTCCCCATTGATGTGCAGTTATAAGATATCTGTTTCTTCCTTCTAAAATCAATAATGATCTCCTTGGTCTTTGAGGTGTTGAGTAACAGATTGTTCTGTCCACACCATGCTGTCAGCTGCTCCACCTCATCCCGGTAAACGGTATCATTCCCTCCAGAGATGATCAGCAAATTTGATGATGGTATTACTGGGGTGGGCAGAAGTACAGTTATAGGTATACAGGGTGTAGAGCAGAGAGCTCAGCATACAGACCTGTGGGGAGCCAGTGCTGAGACAAAGGGACATAGATGTATTTGGGGCCACTCTCACCCTCTGGCTGCGACCAGACAGGAAGCTCTTAATCCATGTACAGGTGGACTATGGAAGTCCCAGATCTACCAATTTGTCCACCAGTTTGTGAGGGAGGATGGTATTAAATGCAGAGCTGTAATCCACGAAGAGGAGCCGCACGTAGCTTCCCTCTTGCTCCAAGTGGGTCAGCGCAGCCTGGAGGGCTTGTGGCTATAGTGTCCTCCGTGGATCTGTTCTTCCTGTCTGCGAACTGATATGGATGAAAGATCGGTGGGAAGAATAAAGTGATGTGACTCAGTACCAGTTTTTTAAAGCACTTCATCACCACTGGGGTGAGTGCAACTGGCTGGTAATCATTAAAACTGTTAATGTGGGATTTTCTTAGGCAGGGGAACTATGATGGAGAACTTTAGGCAGGGTGGTACCGTGGACTGGGACAAGGACTGGTTAAAAATCCTGGTGAAGACTCCAGCCAGCTGGTCCGCACAGTCCTTTAGCACGCGTCCAGCGATACCATCAGGTCCAGCAGCCTTCCTTGGGTTTATGGCTCGCAAAGTATGACTCACCTCATCCTCCTTCACTATGGGGGTAAAATTGCTGTGGGCCACAGGATGATGTGTGACTGTGTCCGGTTGCGCCATCTCAAAGCGAGCAAAAAAGTAGTTCAGCTCCTCTGCCAGCGAGGCGTTACCTTCTGCAGTGCCAATGTTTTAATCCTGTAGTTGGTGAGATACTGGACTTCCTGCCACACCTGCTTGTTGTTGTTGCTGTCCAGGTGATCCTCAATCCTTCTCCTATAGTCCAACTTGGCCTCTCTGATGCCTCTCTTCAGATTAGCTCCGGCCACACTGTCCTTTCTTTCAGTAGCCACCGAACATCACCGCTCATCCAGGGCTTCTGGCTGGGATAGACCTGGATGCATTTGTCCACAGTGACAATTTCTATGCAGTCCAGCCTGCCTTCTTCCCATAGTGCATCTGCTGCGATCTCTTCCCCAGGTAAACAGCTGTCCAAACTCAGTCCTGGAGGGCCGGTGTCCTGCAGAGTTTAGCTCCAACTTGCCTGTTCCTAGTATACCTTGATTAGCTGGTTCAGGTGTGTTTATTTTAAGGTTGGAACTCAACTCTGCAGGACAGTGGCCATCCAGGCCATCAGTTTGAGCTACAGTAGCTCTTCTGTGTTATCGGACCAGACAGACTAGCCTTCGCTCCCCATACACCATAATGACCCGGTTCATCAGTTGTCCTTCCTTGTAACATTTTTGTTAGGTACTAACCACTGCATACCAAAAACACCCTACAAGACTTGATGTTTCTGAGTTGTTTCTGATGTTTCTATGGTTTCTTGGCTGAACAGTGTATTGACTCAGGCCCCTGGTAGAAAGCTTGTTCAGGCCCCCTTACCCTTGTCGTATCCTTGGAGTCGTCCTAACCTTCCCCTCCTCGTTACGGCGCCCCTGGTTTTGGAGATTTTCAAACCTAGTCATCAAGTCATTACTCATCGGCACTTGTCAAAATCACTTCTTTTTGCTTGCCCATTTTTTGTTGCTTCCAACACATGATATCCAAGAACAGACTGTTCCCTTGCTACCTAATATATCCATCTCTTGACAGGTGCCATTGTAATGATATAGTCAATGTTATTCAACTTGTCAGTGGTGAAAAAGATGTGGTTGAGTAGAATATTCCCTTAACAGTGTATAATTGCACCTCTAGTGTCACCAAATGGAACTGCAAATAGAATTCAAACAAGTTTCTCCAACACTCTGCCAGCTGTCCGGCAAAAACACTTGTAAGTCTTTAGAGTTACATTAGTTTCTTCAAAATACTACAAAAATGTTATGCTTCTTAAGCAAACTGGGTGCTGGGGTACGTATCTGTTAACACTTTGAAGGCAAAGTAGGCTTATTGATATTTCCGGGAACAGGAATGTCAAATATTTATTAGACTTAATCCTTGAGCATTAACTGTACATTTCCTCTATCTTTTAAAAGAGATTTAGGATGCTCCAAAGCAAGACCAACCTATAAAACCACATGCTAACCAAAGAACACACTGATCTCGTGGGTCTAGTTTGCTGCACGCTATCTCCTTAGAGGAAAAGCCAATGCTGCATTTTTTGTGGGTACAACCTGAAATGAAGAGTAGCGTTATTCTCATCTCTAACCACTGTTCAAATATTATTTCAATGGAAGTGGTCTCCAGAAAGCATCCTGAAGTGAAGTTTTCAAACTCAACACACAAGGCTAAAGGGGCTCACCAAAGGCTTGATGTTTGCTACCCATTTAGGCCCATTGTTTGATCACTAACTGACTGTGGCAAGACAAAATAAACTTCCCCCCGATAATGAATACAAATAAATTAAATCCAAGAGGAATGTTTTGACAAAAAGTGCCGGAAGTTACCTGTTCACGTAAAGTTTGAGGTTTTATTTTGCAGACTGGGTGGCATTGTTTGGGAACAGCGTGTGAGATGGGAATTTATTGGTTAATGCTTAAAACTTTCTGCGGCTAAATCTTCTTGAGAAAAAAGTATCTTGTTTGTTTGACGGTTCTTGAGACTCATTGATCAACTAAATGAAAAAGGGTCATTTCTTGTTCAGCCTGCAGATTCACAGATGAAATGATCTGTTGCATTCATTGGCACGTCTTCTTTTTGCGCTTTTTTATATGTGCTGAATGCTGCCCGAACATTATTATAAAATTAAAAACTTAAATGAAGGCCCATGCCTAAACATAACCCCCAGTGGGAAAAAGGCTTGTGATTGTACAAATTCATTGATTTGTCAAAAATGCGAAATGGTTACAAATTGCCATGAGAGTGTGTTGGACGTGTCATTTACTGCCACTGAATTTTAAATCCAGTTGAGCATCCTGACAAATATTTAAACACTTATGTCACTTTAACAGCATTTGCTGCCATATTCCTGACATGACAATACAATTGTGGTCTCTTTTTGTGACTTTGAATGAGACACAACTGTGCCTACAATTCTTTTGAAGACCATGCCAAGTTTCCCACCCACAAAGCCAAAGCATGATCTAACCAACATGAAATGTTCCTGTGACACCCCTAAAGGAGAAATAAATAGATTTGAGGAAAATTAAAGAAATGTTGCACGAATGGAGTTGGTACTTGAAAGGCTTTCGATTCTGTATCTTTGAATTCCATTTATAGATGAGCAATTGAGATGCTTGAGGTTTACCTCAAGAGATTTTTAGTCAGATCAACTTTGTCTCAGATGTCTCTCCTTAAATTTCTTGGTGGATGAAAGACAAGAAATAAATGTGACAGTTGTTGGTGTACAGTAAGAGTGCAGATAATTCTGTCTTTAAAGAATTGGTGAGATCTTGGCACACCTGTGTGCATTTTGAGATCTCTTCTGGAACTCTAGAGACACTTGGGTCTTTAACTCATGAGAAACACTCAAACTCAAACTTGTTCTTTGTTTAATCTCATTGAGGTACTGTGGAACCCAGAGTTTTTTCTCCAGTGCGCCAGAAGATGGCAGACATGACTTTATGTGAGGGGCCCAATGGAAAAACCATTTAACAGTGTGGTGGCAGAATATGTTGTGTTGCCTTGCATCAAGCTGTTTTTGTTTGGCAAATGACTTTTAAAGAACGGTGCCTATAAACAGGATGGAGATGATATATAAGACATAAAACAAAAAAAGCACAAGCGAACATGGTGTAATTTCCCCGGCTAGTAGCATCTAGTCATCTAATGGGTTTTGTCCATTTAAAAAAGGGATTTTTTGGGTTGCTTAATTGTGATTGTCATTTGTCATCCGTCAGTCTAATGGTCTTAACAGGCACTGAGACCAAGTTTAGTCTATTTTGTGACATGAAGTATGCGTCATGCAACTCTCACAAGTCATAGAAATGGAATGTGAAAGTTGAATAACAACTGCATTTACCTATCAAGCCACTTAACAGACTTTTTTTTTTTTTTTGAAAAGTCATACTGTTTTTTTAGAACATATTGTATTATGTAAAATGACATTGCTGAGTGAAAGTCTGTTTGATATTATATAGTAAGAGCTAAACTCAAAAGGCTTTGCACCATATGGCTTGCGGTACAGGGTTCTGGAATATTACAGCATTAAGACTCAATTGAATGCAGTTTTGTCTTGATGGTCTTTTCTCTCGTCGTATAACGTCTCAGTCCACTGACTGAGCTAATGTCTTCAAGATTAAGGCCTTGAGAAGTAAATTGCAAGGAATACACTTTGCTGAAGGATTTAAACTGTTGTCCTGCATAACCATTATTCTCACTCGGTTGCTTTTATAACTCTGGAGATGTGCGTTATGATCATACTATAGCTTTATTGCACAGCAACAGTGTGAAGACAAGATTTTTGCATTTCTTAAGAAAATCAGAATGCATGCCTGTGCAAAAGGGTGTTTGCTAGTGTGCTAGGGGTCATTGCCATGGCAATACAGTACTTCTCTTTTGCTTAGGTGTTCTGAGTGATTTATAGCGCAGTGTGATGCTTTGGATGAAATATATTGGTTGCTAAGGTGTTCTTAAGCAGTTGCTAGGTTGTTGTAGTTTGTTGTCAGGGCTATGTGGTTGCTAAAATGTTCAGAGTGGTTGCTGGCATTTTGCTTTGGGGTTCCTAGGGTGTTATGGGCCATTGTGAGGGCGTTGCTATGCAGTTTATGGAGTGTTCTGGTGGTTGTTAGGATGTTCCTAGGAGTTTCTGAGGGATTGCCATCACATAGCTAAATTGCAATACTTTTCCTAGTGTGTTGGGGTTCATTGCCATTGTACTTCTCCTCTGTTGCTAAGATGTTTTGAATGATTTGTAGCACACTGCAATGCTGTAGATGATGTATAGTGGTTGCTAGGGTATTGTGGTTTTTTGTCTGGGCATTGCGGTTGTTAAGATGTTCTGAGTGGTTGCTAGCATGTTGTTGTAAGGTTGCTAAGGTGTCGTGGATCATTACCAGGGCATTGCTATGCAGTTTATAGAGTATTCTGGTGGCTGTTAGGATGTAGCTGGGGGTTTCTGAGAGATTAGCATCACATTGTTGTGCTTTTCCTAGTATGCTGGGAGTCATCGCCATTGCATTACAGTGCTTCCATGTTGCTAAGGTGTTCTGAGTGATTTATAACACACTGTAATGCTTTAGATGAAATAGATTGATTGCTAAGGTGTTCTGAGTGGTTGCTAGGGTGTTGTAGTTTGTTGTGAGGGCTATGCGGTTGCTAAGATGTCCAGAGTGGTTGCTGGCATGTTGCTTTGGGGTTGCTAGAAAGTTGTGGGCCATTACCAGGGCGTTGCTATGTGGTTTGTGGAGTGTTTTGTTGGTTGTTAGGATGTTGCTAGGGGTTTCTGAGGGATTAGCATCACACTGCTACACTGTTGTGCTTTTGCCAGTGTGCTGGGGGTCATTGCTATAGCATTACAGTGCTTCTTTGTAGCTAAGGTGTTGAGAGTGATTTATAGTTCAATGCAATGTTGTAGATGAGGTATATTGGTTGCTAAGGTGATCTGAGTGGTTGCTAGGGTGCTGCTGTGAGGTTGCTAAGGTGTTGTGGATCATTACGAGGACATTGCTATGCAGTTTATAGAATATTCTGGTGGCTGTTAGGATGTATCTAGGGGTTTCTGAGAGATTGGCATCACATTGTTGTGCTTTTGCTAGTATGCTGGGAGTCATCGCCATTGCATTACAGTGCTTCCCTGTTGCTAAGGTGTTCTGTGTGCTTTCTAGGGTGTTGGGGGTCGTTACCAGGGTGGTTCTGAGTGATTTATAGCACACCACAATGTTGTAGATGAAGTGTATTGGTTGCTAAGGTGTTCTGTGTGCTTTCTAGGGTGTTGTGGGTCGTTACCAGGGTGGTTCTGAGTGATTTATCACACATTGTAATGTTGCAGATGAGGTGTGTTGGTTTGTTGCCTTTGCATTACTTTGCAATGCTGTAGGTTATTTTGAGTTGTTGCAAGGGTGTTGTAGTTTTTTGTCAGGGCTATGCAGTTGCTAAGATGATCTGAATGGTCGCTAGCATGTTGATACGATATTTGCTAGGGTGTTGGGTGCCACTACCATATATATATATATATATATATATATATATATATAACCATATATGGTTGCTTGGTTGTGGTTGTTAGGGTATTACAGGTATTGCTGGGGTATTGAAATGTGTGGTGTTGTGAATGTTTGCTAGGATTTAACAGTGGTAAGGTGTACATTTTTAATTAGAATTATTCTCAGTGATTGTTAGGGCAGTGCTATGTGGTCCATACAAGCCAACTTGAACCTGTTGCAAAATCTATGTGGGGAAATTGTGTAGATTCTTATTCAACATCTAAGTTCACATACTTGTTTCTCTGAAAAATGACGCTACAGTACTGCTTTGAAATGTGTGTTCCGTGTTAAAACATCTGTTTTTGTATTGGTCTGTGTGACTCCGCCCACTGCAAATTTAACCAATAGTATTTCGACACCCTGGGCTGCCAGTTGGCAGAAAACACAATGTATTGCAGCCATGGAAGCGAGCAAACAAACTATGTCAGAGATCACAGATCCTACCTGACCTACAAAGCCTTGGCATCCATTTAAAAAGCTCTATGACCAGAGGCAATATAGCATATTGCCCTAGTAACCAAAATCAGCCAACTAATCAATTTACAGCCTTCCATTGTCAATTGTGCTCATTCATGTTGCGTGTCCTCAATCTGGCAACCCGTGTGAGCGTCAAGTCGGAGGAAGAGGGGATGGGAGAAACAACTCTCTCCAATATTTTCAATTTGGATTGCAGTACCAATTTCAACCGCTAGCTGTCATATTATATACTGCATTTTAAATGTGACCACATCTTTAGGGTTAAGAATTTTGTTAATGCTTGTCTTGACTGCCTGAAAATATTACACTACAAACCCAAGATTGTTTATTTATTGTCTTTCTACACTTTCACAACCTCAACAAATAGTTTCTTTTCAGATGTAATTCACTGGACTTAAACTGTCGAGATCTCCCAAGGAATTTAAACGTGGGCATTTTGCAGGCCTGTTGGTGCACTCCACCTACAGCAAGCTTTGACAAAGCATTCTAGGGCCTTGCTTGAAGTTGAGCACCAAATGAGCTGTCAAAAGCACTAATTTTCTGTCACTTTTATTTTGCTGTAGAAAACGTGTTTTTTTTTTTTATTGTACGTGCTCATTTTCTAATCACCTCCCGGGAGACTTGAAACGAGTCGGAGAAGTGCGGTCCACTTTATCAAGCTCTGCCAGACAGCTACCTTTAATAAATACCACTTCTAAATGCTTTGGATTCTGTGTGTCTTAATTTTCAGGAAACAGACAAAGCCTGTTTCAAACCAAACCATACGTGGTCATATCTCAGCAAAGTACCAGCCTCATTATTACTGAAGGTAAGTGAGTTTTATTCCAGAAACAAATTATAATCTTCTTTAATGACTAAAAAATATAAATACCGATGTCAGATTCAACCACATACTCCCTGAAAATAGAATATTACCTCTTCATCGCTGGCCCCTTGAGGGAATTTTGCTCACTTTTTCCTGTTTTTACATTCTCTTGTGGTTTATAATTGCAAGTAAATGCACTCTCAGTCCGTTTGGGTCGTGCATAGTGTATTGTCATTTTTATTCAGAACTTCATACGCTTTTCTTTAAGACCAGTAAGGAACATAGCCACAGACATGGAGGTAACTAGAGATGTTTTCACAGTGGTTACTCTTTGGTTTGCTTTACTGAACTAGATCGCCCGAGTTCTTCGTGAGAAAACGAGAGGTCAGTGTTAAGTGCTGTGGGTTGAACTCGCTTCAGAAACTCACACAAACACAATCCAAAATTTAGCTGGGCTGTAGAGAAGCATGTAGTATATATATATATATATATGTATGTAGAAAATATAGAATAATGGATACTGACCCTTATGTCATTCCAAAGATTATTGGATAACGATTCACAAGTAAAGACTAATTCAGTATGTCAACATTTTACGATTAATTCAATGTGGTATTTGCCATTTCTTAATTATTTTATACAATTTCCTAGCAGTTTCTACACTAATTTGTTGAGACAACTTAAAATAATTTGTTAGCCTGCTGCCTTAATAGTCAACTTGAAATATTAAGTTGTACTAAGTAACTAGATATTTGAGTTGACTAAACAAAAAATTGGGTTTGGTAAACTTAACCATGCTAATGTTAACCATGCTAAAAATAAAACAGCATACACTGTAAAAAACAAACAAACAAACAACAACAAAAAAGCAATTTGTTGAGTCAACTTAAAATAATTTGTTAGCCTACTGCCTCAAAATTTTAAGATCAGTCAACTCAAAACATTTAGTCAACTTGAAATGTTAAGTTGTACTAAGTAACTAGATATCTGAGCTGACTAAACAAAAAAAATGGTTTGATAAACTTAACCATGCTAATGTTAACCATGCTAAAAATAAAACAGCATACACTGTAAATAAAAAAAACAAACAAACAAAAAAAATTGCTGAGTCAACTTAAAATAATTTGTTACCCTGCTGCCTTAAAATGTTAAGTTTAGTCAAATCAAATAAGTTTAGTCAATTTGAGATGTTAAGTTGCACTAGTAACTAGATATTTGAGTTGACTAAACAAAACATTTGGTTGGGGAAACTTAACCAGGCTAAAAATAAAACAGAATACACTGTAAAAAACAAACAAACAAACAAACAACAACAACAATTTGTTGAGTCAACTTAAAATAATTTGTTAGCCTGCTGACTTAAAATTTTAAGATCAGTCAACTCAAAAAAAATAGTCAACTTGAAATGTTAAGTTGTACTAAGTAACTAGATATCTGAGTTGACTAAACAAAAAAAAAAAAATGGTTTGGTAAACTTAACCATGCTAATGTTAACCATGCTAAAAATAAAACAGCATACACTGTAAATAAAAAAAAA
>JAHKKF010487400.1:0-11767 GCA_019740295.1 Labeo calbasu | reverse complement strand
CTCAGTGTCTTCTCTGACTCTGTCTAACATCATCTGATGTTCTCTCTCTCTCCTCTCCTTCTCTGCTCTCTTCTCCTCCTCTCTTCTCCTCTCCGTCTCCTCCATCATGTCTAGCGTGTAACGGGAGTTTCTGTTGTCAGACACCAGTCTGTTGATCTTCTCCATGAGTTCGGTCACCTGTCGTCTGTTTGCTGCAGCTTTAACGTTAAACTCGTGATATCTCTGACCGCATCGGTCGATAAAACCAGATAACTGAGGATTCGCCCTGATCATTTCTCCTAGCGATCTCATGTGTCTCTGATCTGCGTGAGTGAAGAGCACTAGAGTAAATCTGAGAGCTTCTGCTCCAAACTTCTGCTCGAACCAGCCGACGAACTCCATCTCCTGCTCAGTGAAAGTGCTCAAAGACAGAAAGAGCAGGATGACGTGAGCTCCTGCTGAACATAATTCAAGAGCTCTCTTCAGCTCTGAGTCTGAATCAAAGTCAGTGTGAGTGGAGAATCTGAAGTCTGGAGTATCGATCACCGTCACGCTCCTGTTATGAACAGATCCCGTGTGTGATTTACAGACTCTGGTCACTGACGAAGAGCTCTTTTCTGACTCAAACACTCGGTCGTTAAAGATGACGTTTCCTGTGGCGCTTTTCCCGGATCCGGTTTTTCCGATCAACAGCAGCTGGAGATCAGCATCATCTCCTTCTCCTTCTCCTTCTCCTTCTCCTTCTCCTTCTCCTTCTCCTCTCAACACTGTGTTCTCAAAGCTCTAAAGAACACAAAACAACACAAAGAATGTCACTGGAAGCAGCCACAATTACATACACTTTAAAAATAAACAAACAAACAAATAAAAATGTCCTCTTAAAGTGTTGCTCACCTGATACATCATGGTCCCTTCTTGCTTCTTCGGACACTTTCCTTAAGAAATGCAGGTCTCCTGCAGGTATCTATCAAGACTGGAAACAACAAAAAATGTTAAAGGTATACAATACAAATAGTTATGCAGAAAATATGATGATTATTGCATTGGATTTCTGCAAATTATGTTTTTTTATAACATGATTTAGCTGAACACCCAATAAATGCTTTAATAATATGAAATGTGAGATTAGACAGAATGAGATTAAACTCAGAGAAAGCCATATAAATAATGCTCAGAAATTTGCTCAAGTCACAACATTAACACGGTATAGAAAACCTACAAATACAATTAGAAATAGCTGATTAACTAATATATATATATAGTGCTGCTTGAAAGTTTGTGAACCCTTTATAATTTTTTATACTCCTGCATAAATAATAAATATAACACAAAACATCACCTTAAAGTTGACAAAGAAAATCCAATCAAACAAACAAGACAAAAATGCATACTTTGTCATTCAGCTGCTGAAAAAAAAATAACCCAGTGTTAAACCTTCGCTTTCTGTGTCTGTTGTGATGTTGATACAATTATCAGATTCAACAGCCAAACTAAATCTAATGTTAAACTGTCAAGAGCCCAACTAATGCAAACACTGACCACTGTAATGGTGATTTCTGCTTTAATGATTCTGCTTGTTAACATCAGGTGTCTTCAATAATGATCAATCATCACTTAATTAATCACTAATTATCTCATTAACTTTGACTCTGCTTCAGTGTTACTTTTAACACTCGAGTGTAGAGACAAATAAACTCCCAGGAGAGTTCATTTAACACTGGGCTTTGTGCTGCGTGGCCCCTGTGTAGCGCCATCACTGCTCCTGTCCAATAATAGCAAAAAGCTTCGTGTTTTGTTATTTTCGATAAGAAACAATCTTGTCTTTAAAATGATGTCTATTATATCAGGAAATTTAAACAATAAATGCTGTTTTGACACTCTTTGATAGTGACAGACCGCTGTCAGCAGTGCCGGCCGTCCAACAGGCGATACAGACGGTCTCCTAGGGCCCATCCTCAAGGGGAGGGCCCCGCGGCCGCGAGGTTGTCATTAGAGGGTGTGCATGTGACGTCACCGTCAGCTGGAGCGGCTGTGGCTCCGCCCACTGAGGGGCAAAAAGACTGAGTGGCAGCATTGCTCCGACAGAACACACAAAACACCTCTGAAACCAGAACGAGCTTTGCAATCAATTGTACAAATAGATTTAACAAGAAACCTGAGGAATATTTTTACAGACTGCTGAAAGCTAATGAAAAGAGAAGCAAATTAATTGCTGCAATTCAAAGAAACAAATGACAGTCTCCAGGCAGCGAAACAAATTCGCAGTTATCATTTGCAATCATTTCATATATATTGTATTATAGTATATCGTATTGACAACTCATCAACTAAACATGTACCATCTTAAATTCCGCATAACTGGATGTTTTTAAATAAACACTGACAAAAACTATATACGTTTTTCAGCTGGACGATATGACGATATATATAACATTGATATAAGTGATCACAGGGGTTTAGACCAAACTATTTTGTATTTACAAAATGAGTTCACAGGCAAATTTGCTTTATTTATTTTTCCCGACATCAAATTCAGACACATATAAGTGTTAGAAAACACAATTTCCGTCTGCATCGATATCCATTGACCACTGGATATTGTGAACTTGTTAGGGACATTATATGGAGTTCAGCAACCTTTAGTTTAAACGGATTATCATTTGTTTTACTTGCGTTTTCACATCTTCCCTATTAAATCCATTTACACTAAAGGCTCTTTTGCCACTCGGTCCGGCTGAGGGGGCATGTCCCGGCGGGAAAGTGACGTCAATGCAGACCCTCTATTGGATTAGGTGCGTTCGATTTGAAGCGGCGCTGTATTGAAAGATTAAAATCATAGCTCCGAAAGAACTATCCACCCTATTTGTCAATGGTTCTGGTAATGTGTTAGACGTCTGGTTCATAATCCGCCATAGGGAAATAACCAGAAGAATATCAAAGTGCAGTAAACGGTAAAACAGTTTGCACTACAAACAAAGCCAGACTCCGACCCGAGCTTGTCTTTTTCTCCCTCTTCTCTCAAAACAGCTTTGTATGCATTGGCAATGTGATTATATTTTGATTTTTTTTTTATTAAGCTAATTTAGAAAAAACATTTGGAGCATTTTTTGTTCGTTAAATATAAGCTTTTGATTTTCCAAGTAACGACCAAGCAGCCAGCGGCAGACAGTGAGTTGATCATAGACTATGTCTGATCAATTTGGCCTTCTCAAACGTTTCTCATTTCAGCCTGAAATCTATAGATATTAAACAGTTCAAGCATATCATAATGTTAGTTTAAACGTTTAACCTATATAAATGTGCGCTGTTAGACGCATATCATAAAGGTAAGAGTAGGGGTGCACAGGGCACGAACTAAAGCTGCGTTCGCACTAGCAGTGACTTCTGCCGCTGTATGTTGCTAAGTGTTGCTACTGGGCGTTCTCACTATACCCACATATCAGTTGACATCTGGTCCAGTTCTGGGCCCAGCAAGCAGTTACACTCGGCCCAAATGCAGCAAAGAATTACGGTCCTTGAGTGTCCCAGATCTGGACTACAGACATGAGCCACACATGAACCATAACTGGACCAAATATCAGCCAAATAGTAACTTATAACCAGCTCTGAACTGGACCAGAAAGTGTTTTAATAGTGATACCCCCAAAAAACCATTGAGTCAATGTTAAATGTAGTTGATTTGTCAATGTTAATGACATCGGATTAGTATAACATTTGCTTCCGCTATTAATGTTAAAAAAAATTTCGCAGCCTTCAGCAAACCACACAGAGTCCAGTCTTTAACCAGAAACCCCAAAACTGAGCCATAAAAAAAGACATGGATCCATCAATAGGCAGTAAAACACACAGTTACACCTTTACACATGGCTCAGTTTTGGGGTTTCTGGTTATAGACTGGTCTCTATGTGGTTTACTGAAGGCTGAGATTGGGTATTAAAACTATTAAAACATGTTCTGGCCAGTTCAGGGCTGGTTATAAGTTACTATTTGGCTGATATTTGGTCCAGTTATGGTTCATGTGTGGCTCATGTCTGTAGTCCAGATCTGGGCCACTCAAGGACCGTAATTCTTTGCTGCATTTGGGCCGAGTGTAACTGCTTGCTGGGCCCAGAACTGGACCAGATGTCAACTGATATGTGGGTACTGGTTACCTTGACAGCGAATCAGGTTTCTTGCCGTTAAATTCAAACATTTTGGAGGCAAAAGACTAACTAGTATTTACTAGTTGCCATGACAACACTACACACAGAAAAAAAAATGCGCCAAAATTCAAAAGCCTTTTGATGATATTGCTGAATATTTATTTTACCATAGTAAAAGTAAATTTCTGGCTGAAGTTGGGGAACGTTGTAACACTGCGTCACAATCTGCGCCGCTATTATTAAACTATGATATTCTATGACATTTGCCATGAAATTTTCACTATTTACTTTTATGGATTTTAAAAAGAAACCACACGAAACAAGTGAATCACAATTGATGTTTAAAGTTGAGAAATTATTATTCAAGAAATGTAAAGCATTTTGGCTTGTTTATGTCTCGTGTTCTATGAGAGCTGTGTTTGGAGGATGGGGAGTGTTTTTCTGAATGTGTTTCAACTATTTGTGCACATTGTTTTGAGCTATACTGTATAGCTGTGTTTAGCGATCAGGTTTGCATGTGTACATTGTGAACCTCAAAAATTAGATTTTTTTTGTTTAAATATATATATATATATATATATATATATATATATATTACATGTTTGTTGAATGTGTTCAATTGATAAACATTCATGCTTAAATATTGAAATAGTCATTTTATGTGCTTTCTCTTTACTAGTCAAATTTCTGTGATATTTTAAATAAAAACAGGTGTGGCATAAATGGATAAATAATGGCTTTTGGTGCATCAGCCACATGTGGGCCATCAGCTCTTTACAGAACTCAGCCATATAAGAATACCATATGAGGTCCATATGTCAGCCACATCTGTTTTCATGATATGGCTCATTTTGGGTTGGGTTACGGCACTGTTTTGGTTCAGTTCTGGCTAAAAAGATGTGGACCAGTTCTGCCCATACAGCAAAAAAAATATTTTTTTTCAAATACATTTTTAAAATATACAAAGAATGGCCAAAAAAAAAATTTGTTAAATATATTTCAAAATATATTTATGTACATATATTTTCTACTAATTTATTTTTGGACATTTTTTGAATACACTTAAAAAAATTGTTAAAAGAACAAACAAACAAAAACTATAAAATAAAAGTAAAATATCCTAATTTAAATAATATGCAAAAACCTGTGCAGAAATGTTCATGAAATGTTTTACAAAACGGATTGAATTGTTTTGATGTGATACACTTTAAAATAAAATGGTAAAAAAGAGGTCAGATATGACAGGCAGAGGATCGTTAAACAACTCCACAACACTACCAGCTTCACACATTACTGATTTCTTTCATACACAAGTTCTTATTGTGAATGAACAAGTTTTTAACATCAAACTTTGGAGGTCAGTGTTTGCTTTATTTGGGCTCTTGACTCTGGAGTTTGTATGATAAGTTTTATCTTTTGCAACTGTGACTCTGCATTTCTGAAACACATTTGTTATGGCAAAACAGCAGAAGAAACTGTCATTAGAAGAAGTTGTCATCATGTAGTGGTTGTTTCATAGTCTGCATCGTCTCTGGTTAATATTTGTTATTGATTTTACATATCTGTGACGTCTTTTAAAAAGACATGTAGAAATCATATTTTGAAATGATAAATTACATAAATATATTTTCTTCTACAAAGAAAATCTGTTGACTGGGAGGTCTATGCATAGCCTGCCTTTCATCAGTTTTACAAATGTATTAGTATTAAGTTAAATGCAGTTAAAGAATAATAATTATTATTATTCTAAAGCTGCATTTTTGTTTTCTTAGGTCTATATTCAGTAGAGATGCAAAAGATTCCACTAGATTAATGTACGAAATTTGCATAGCGTTTGAAAGCTTTTACATGGATAAAAATAGAGATGGAGGCAGGTTCATCGTGTCTTATCGTGGTTCTTTATCATTTCGATCTTGTGTTTTGAAAAAAAAAAAAAAAAAAAAAAAGTAGAGAAAAATAGTCAAAGGCCTGTGTCAAATTCTGGGATACATATCCCAAAAGCATAATGAGCTTAATTCGATTTTAGGACCATTAATTGCCATCATAATGGATGGTTATGGTCTGTGTGGACGGTTTAGGCGTATACGATGCTTTTAGGAAAAGCAAACCAGAAAGCATTAGTGCACCGACGAGCCTTAACATACAAACATATCTTTACGTCCTAGCAATAATGAATCAGTACAAAATAATTTGACTAATTTACGTATTTCCAGAAGAACACGCCTGCTAAATGTACATTAATGTAAATTAACTTACAGAGACGCTCAAAGCGGCGATGTGAGATGTTGTTTGTCAGAAATGAGCTTCAACAAAATGTCCGTACAGAAATTGTACTTTCACTTTCGACATTGACTCATATTGAATCCTGTGACGCTGTTTGTTTCCAATAGGAGGCGCTGTGAATCCGTCAGACGAAGCAGAGAAATTACCTAAAATATTCATTACGTTAATATTTTCACATGCGAAGACGATTAAATGTTCGGGTTGCTGATTTATCACAGACTCGGTACTGGCTTACAACTACAAACCAGCAAACAGTTTAGCATTTACAAGACGCCAGTTAGTGGTTCAAACACAAGTCTGACTAAGGCAAGCGTTCAGGAATAAATCATGTGTATTGTGTGAATATGGATTGGTTCACTGGTTGAATGTATGGTTTAATCACAAACGCATTCGTTCATAATACCTTGATATAACCAGACATGTATTGGTTTAGATACATCGGTCTGATCACATGCACATGGTTCGTTCAAGGAAACATTGTGCTTCTCAATAATGCAATGGTTTCCTCAACTATGTGTTGGTTGAGATAAATCGGTTTCCTCAAGTATACATTGGTTTGTAAGTATATTATGGTTTAGATACATTGGTTAGCTCAGGTAATTGGTTTGTTCAGCTGTATATTGGTTTAGATACATTGGTTTACTTAAGCTTATATTGTTTTTTTCAATTACGTATATATATATATATTGGTTTATTCAAGTATACATTGGTCTGTATATATTGGTTTCTTCAGGAATATATTGGTTTGTGTATTTATATATTGGTTTATTCAAGTATATATTGGTTTAGATGTACTGGTTTGCTCAACTGTGTATTGGTTTGTTCAAGTATAGATGAATCGTTTCCTCAACTATGTATTGGTCTCCACGGTCAAATGAGCTGCAAACAACTGGTCAAGCCACCCGTCACCTGAATTTACTGCACATCTGTGAGTGGAATTATGGATTATAATATCCATATATTATAATATGGATACCTGTAGCAGCCAAAAAGCTCACAAAGACATGTATTTCAGCGGTTATTTATTATAGTTTTTTTTAACTGCTTACACATAAAATCTTTACTTGTCACACAATTTCTGAAACCTTACACTCAAATACCAGAACCACACACCAAATCTGCAAAACCTTATTCTAAAAAAAATCTATACACTTATTTCTAAATACTTAAATATACAAAATAGTGCACAAATGCCACAGGTGCATCTGTCAATCTGAAATACACAGAATAGTGAGAATACGAGGTGGTGGAAGAGGAGGACGAGGAAGAGCAAAACCAAGAACCGTCTTTTCGGTTCAAATTAGAGCTACTGTAATAGACCATATTTTTGTGCACAGCTTGACAGAGGCAGCACAAGGAGCCTGATATTAGCAGATTGTCTGTGGCCACCAAAATCAGTTGGAAAATTAAAATAAATAAATAAATTGCATTTTTCTTTTTGATTACTTACACACTTTCCTTTTTTTGCTTCGCATGGCACTGGAAGGTTTATGGTCTCCGGCCCTATGCTTTACCCCTCATTCAATGATATGCAGGAGGCCTGTGTGACCGAATAGAAGCCCAGTCTGGGCAAGGATGAAGTCGCCATTCGAGAAGATTCTTCCCTTGCTGTCTTGGCGAGGCAGGGCATTGCCTGTAATGTGGATGAAGTGGCCATATTCAGCTACACAAAGAAATGATTTTTTTTTTTTTGTCTCCACAAAAGTTTGTGTATTATATTGTATTTAGAATATGTTCCGATTTTCAGTGCATAATGCAGCCTACTCACAATGAAATACTGAAGGATTTTACAATGTGGTGAGAAATAAATACTTTCATCAGGGTGCAGTACTTGTGTGTTGTGTTTTAGTTAGTATATTCTTTAACAATATCTCAAAAAAAGGAAATCAGAATTTTAGAATGATTTCTGAAGGATCATATGCTAAACTTTCAACTTTGAAAATGTAAAAATATATTCAAATATAAAACAGTCATTTTAAATAGTAAAAATAATAATAATAATAACAATGAAAAAAATTGTTTTGTTTTTGCTGTACTTTGGATCAAATAAATGCAGTCTTGGTGAGCAGAGACAAATCACTTTCAATCTTGTACAGAAATGTACATAGGAACTCATGAAAGAAGAGCTTTAGGTTTTGAATAACTGTGTGTATATGATATATCAAAACATATAAAATCAGTCACTAAATATGAAAATTACTGTCTGAAAGCTTTCGAATGCTATATAGTTTGTCAAGATTACTTTAGGTTTAGACAAAGAAATAGGTTTAAATGCATAATGGCAAGTGTCCCACAAGTTTCAGAGAGGGGCAATCTTAAAAATAGTGGTTGAAAATATTTTTAGAAATCATAAATGCAGATATTTATTCTTTGTAATGTGTGAAAAGTATTGATATTAAAAGTTTTTTAATATCAATACCCCCCATACTGTGATTTTTGAGGAATTGTATTCAATTTTTACCTGTACAACTGACAGTTGATTACGCATTAAGAAAATGCGTAATATTATTATTATTAAATAAAAAAATAAATAAAATAAAAAAAATATATATATTTTTTTAGTCCGCTGACGCTTAATTTGGCAAACATCTTAATAATTATTTAAATAATAAATATTTTAATATTATAATAATTATATTCATAATATCCACACTCCAGTCCGGTTGGTGGCGGTAATCCATGATAAACAAATTAATCAGCCGTCATTAAGCCCGCGAAAGGCGACTCGTGGTCATTTCTCAGAAAGGCAAGCATGGTGGAGAGAGCTATTTCAATCACAGAAGCTAACGAAGAGCTGATAAATACTTTGGCTCATGCTATTAGCCGACAAAACACTTCACTATATTTCACCAGCAAGTGGGACGTCGAGGTTGAGCCCCATTAGGCCTCCTGGTCCCAGGTATAATCTGAGAAGGCATTTTCTGCGTGACAGACCCAGGTACTTCTTCCTCTCCTTCTTGTTACTTAATAAAGTAAAAAAAAGTAACATTTGACCAGAGATGCTGATCTAATTGTTAATACATATGTATTATGTCTGCTTTAATTAATCATTAGCTAATGATTTGCAAATATGTTATGACTTTACTTATTGAGGCACATAACTATCTAATTGTTAAGTAATAAGTCATTGTGGTTATAGATTAATTCAGTTAGTTATTTAGTCATGTGCCAAAACGGAGAGAAAAAAACGACCCGTTTTCAAACGAAAACGTATTGGTGTGGACATGGCCTCAACAAGGTCATAACATAATGATATCTTTGCATATCATTAGCTAATGACTGATTAAAGCAGACAACAGGAATTTTAATGCATGGCTTCGACCCATTGTGGTAATTTATACATGAATTTACACTATTAGTTAATATAATGTTTTATTAGGAAATTAGTACATTGACAAATTTAACTAATTACAATTTATTGATTTCTTAATGTATGAATCATATAGAATGTTCATTTGTTGCTGATGCAGTTCTTAAAATAAATGTAATCCTTCATGAGTTATATATTAAGTCATGATTGTAATGGGCCTTTATCACACTTCTGCGTTCTAAAAGATGAAGGCTGCGTCCGAAAGGCAGGAAGGAACGTCCGAATCCAAATTCTGCTTTACTTCCTGTCTCCGGAGGTCCCTTTTTTTTGAGCAAATTTTGAAGGCAGCATAGATGTATCCTTTGCTGCCTTCGATTTCCCACAATCCTGTGCGTGTGCGTCATATAGGCTATATAAATAAAGAGATTCTGGTGAAATTAAACTTGTTACTTTTATATAATAGATGAGATCTTGACTATTATATACTTTATTAATAGTAATAGTGTAAAAAGCATAATAAATAAAATCAAATGAGTAGTAAATAAGAATAATATTTACAATATACTACCAATAATAACGAAACAGCCACTGATAACAATGACCTGTTCTGTTCTCTTTTTAAACAAAAATGCCATTCTCTGCCATCTTTTCTGATGACAATGACATTGAGGTCTTTATCATGTATTATTAAATTATGTATACATAACTGTTTAAGATCATTTTCTACAAAATGTACAACTTAACCGTTAGGTAACCTAGCCACGACTGCACGTTCTGCTGTCTCTGAAGTCTGTCTGAAACTGTTTCTAGAGTCGCCTTCACAGCCTTCGAAATCACTGCCTGATAAAGCAGCGAGTCAGCTGACTATTCTTATAGAAGTCAATACAAAACTGCAAGAAAACAATACAAACAGCATTCATACATTAAAGAGTATGTAAGTTTGCCAAAGCTTAAAATATTCATTACAACTAATGACATCGTAAAGTAAGTACATAAAGATTATGTGCATGGACAGTAGCTGACCCCTGATTATCAGCCAATGACTGTGTGCAGTTACCAAGTAAACTGACATCATCTATAGCAATGAGGTCAAACCCTTGCTCTTAGTTTAAGACTTCTCTCTATTCCTTAAAAGTTTGTCTCAGCAGCTTTGTGAATAGGTTTTAAGGGAAAACTCTAAACACTTTTACTGCTATTTAGGAGAACGATCATCTGGGTAAAACATTTTATCTTACCACTAAGAGGTAAGATAAAATGTTTTACCCAGATGATCGCTGAAAAAAAATGACATTTTATTTGACAAAGGGTGCCTAAACTTTTACTAATATATGTTTGTGTTGATTATATCATTTTCTTCTAGCTCTTCAGCATCAGCTGTCAGGAGACACACACGAGAATGTCCAACATTTATGAAGGAGCTTGTCCTCCTCCCTGGTCCCAGATTTTCCACAGTCCCTAGAAGAGGCACAAAAGCCATTCTGTTCGATGAAGGACATGTCATTTCTGCTCTCAAGATTTCATGGGATGAGGAAAGAGTAAATGAAGTCATCAAGGAGAGTTTTGCAGGAAAATTATGTGGTTCAGGGTATGTATTTGCTGATCACAAACGTGTGTAAATTAGTGTTAAAACTCATATTAAGATGACATTTCATTTACAAATATAAGACTACTGGTGATTTTTATTTTATTTTTTTTTTCTTTCTTTCTTTGTTTCTTTCTTTCTTGTTTTCATGTCATCTGTAACGAGGAGTGATTGACGAGAGACGAGCGGATCCATATGCGAGCTTTTATTTGGATGAGACAAAGACATGGTCGTACAGGCAAGGTCGAGACGGGAGCAAACAGGAATAACACAGGCAGTNNGAGAGAATAATCCAGAAAACAAGAGCGATAATCCAAGGCAGGCGGCTAGACAGACGTAAACGATAGAGCAGGCGAGAGTCAAAAAACACGGGAACCAGGAAACGCTAACAAAACAACAATTCAATCTAACAATCCGTGACTAGCATGGAAAGTCCGGGGCTTTTATAGCGCCGCTGATTGGTCGTGAGTA